>CAUYQU010025023.1:0-187689 GCA_963574635.1 Cheracebus regulus
TAAAGTTGCTGTTTAAGCATTGCTGTTCAAGTCTTGCTTATTCAGCCCTCCAGACCTCGCTTTCTGTCTACCTTTTCTTCCGCACACTCCCCTATTCAGGTTAGGACCCTCTTGCTGGCCAAGAGTCCCCGGCAGACGTGCCGGCCTCTCGGGAACCCAGAATCCTCATATTGCAAAATGCAGTTATGCCTTTCCAACACTCCTCCAAAGTCTTAACTCATTTCAGCCTTAATCCAAAGTCCAAAGTCTCATCTAAGACAAGACTAGTCCCTTCTATAAAAATTGGAAAAAATATATAGTTATTTCCAAGATACAATGGAGGTATAGGAATTGGGTAAATGCTCTCATTCCAAAAGGGAGAAATTAATCAAAAGAAAGGGGCTATAGGCCCTGTGCAAGTCCAAAACCCAACAGGACAATCATTTAATCTTAAAGTTCCAAAATAATCTCCTTTAACTTTATGTCCCATATCCAGGGCACACTGGTGTGAAGGGTGGACTCCGAAGTCCTTGAAAATCTCTGTCCCTGTAGCTTTGCTAGGTTTGGCCCTCAGGCTGCTCTCATGGGCTAGCATTGAATGACTGTTGCTTTTCCAGGCAGAGGGTACAAACTGCTAGTGAATCTACCATCCTGGATTCTGGAGGATGATGGTATCTTTCTCATAGCTTTGCTAAGCCGTGCCTCAGTGGGGACTCTGTGTGGGGTATCTAATTCCACATTTCCCTTCTGTTCTACCTTAGCAGAGGTTCTTTGTGAGGGCTCCATTGTATAACATAGCTTAACAATAATAGTACAATTGTAAAACAAACAAAATAGTTACTAAGCACTATTTGCCTTACTCTAATTAGTTTATTTAATCTTAAGAAATCTTTTAAAATAGCTGAGCTAATTTTCAAAATAACTGAGAAGTTACTAGCCAGTATGACATTTTTATGCAATTTAGAAAAATCTCACACTGGGCAGATACAGCCTTCAGTGTGCAAGAGAATAGTGACTCTCACAGAGAAGTCATGATCTATCTTTTGGGCTGAAGCTGTTCAAGTGTTCAGCAGTCTTTGTAGCATCTCAAATTTTTTAATATATATTAATTCATGTTGACATACTTTTAAAAAATCTTCTAATCTTGTTGATAAACACTCTCTGACTTTGTGCATTTGAAAATTTCTCAATCTTCTCAGTCCTTTAAAAATGATTTCATGGATTTATAATTTTCATTTGACATTTATCATTTTTCAGTTGAAACCCATTGGGGTTTGCTTGGGTTCATACATGTGTCTATAAATGTCTTCTTATAATTTCAAATGCCTAGTTATATTGTGTGAGCACTTTGAAAGTTTTGTTCTAATGTCTGTTCACAGAATGGTTAACTGAATATTTTAAGCCTCTATTGAGACTAACAGCTCAGAAGATTTCTTCAAAATACTACTGCTCATTGACAGCACACCTGGTCACACATGGGGTTCTGATGGAAATGTACAAAGAAATTGATGTTGTTTTCATCCTTGCTAACACAAAATACATTCTGCACCCCATGGAGACAGGAGAAATTTCGACTTTCAAGTTTTTTAATTTAAGAAATAGATTTCATAAGACCATAGTTGCCATAGATAGTAATTTGTCTGATGGATCTGGGCAAACTAAATTGAAAACCTTCTGCAGCAGTTTTGCCATATAATGGCATTGAAAAAATTTAGGATACCTGTATGAGGTAAAGATATTAACATTGATAAGAGTTTGAAAGAAGTGGATTTTAATCTCCGTGAATGACTTTGAGGAGTTTAAGACTTTATTAGAGGAAATAATTGCAAATGTGGTGGCAAGAGAACTGGAATTAGAAGTGGAAAATCAAGATGTGACTGAATTGCTGCAATCTGTGATTAGACTTGAACAGATGAGGAGTTGCTTCCTATGCATAAGCAAATAAATTAATTTCTTGAAATGGATTGTATTCCCAGTAAATATGCTATGAACATTGCTAAAATAACAACCAATAATGTAGAATATTACATAAATTTAGTTTGTAAAGCAATAGCAGTATTTGAAAATGTCGAATCAAATTTTGAAAAATATTCACTTTGGGTAAAATGCTATCAAACAGCATTGCGTGCTACAGAGAAATCTTTCATGAAAGGAACAATCAGTTGATGCCATGGCCTTTATTTTTGTCGTATTTTAAGAAATTGCCACAGCCACCCCAAATGTCAGCAGTCAACATCTTTATCAGACAGCAGGCATAAACAGAGGAAAAGTCTCCTTCAGCAAAAAGAAGACAAATTGCTAGATGCTCATATGATTGTTAGCATCTTTTTTTTTTAGCAATAAATAATTTTTAATTCAGGTATGTGCATTTTTTTCAGACATAATGCAATTGCATACTTCATAGACTGTAGTCTAGTGTAAACATAACTTTCATATGCATTGGGAAGCCAATACATTCATATGACTCATTTTATTACAATTTAGGCTATACTGCAATAATCTAGAACTGAACCTACAATATCTCCAAAGTCTGCCTGTAGATGGTTTTCCTCAATTAAAATCAACACCAATTTAAAAACACCACCGACACTCTCATTGAAATCAGAAATAAGACCAAACTTTTCACTAGTTTACCTCTGCCTATTTCATGTCATATTGGAGACACTCACCAAAACATTTTAGTGAGAAAAGTGTTTTTTTGTTGACTACAATAAATAAAAAATAATACTTAATTGCAGAGAATGGGTATAGAACAGAAAACTCAAGACCAAAGAGCCAGGAATTCCATAATGAGTCTTTTAATTTGACAGTGTTTCCAAAATTAATATTTAAATAAGACAAGTTATGTACAAATATGTTAGACAATAGTCAGAAAAGAATAAAAATAAAATATGGAGGCAGAACTAAACCTAATAAAGATCATTACTTATCTTTTAAATAGAAAAAAAAAAAGAATTTCTGAAAACAGCATCATATAAACATTTTTTGTAAATAAAAAGTAAAAAAAATTAGAAGATTGTTATATAACCTACATGAAATAAAATATCCTTATTTGTAGTCCACATTATAACAAAAAAAAAATGACACAAAGGGGAAAGTAGCTACAATACTTATTATGGCCATTATCTAGTTACCTTAAAACATAAAGCACTAAAAATCAATCATGAAACAAACACAGGAAGTGAACTGAGAGTGAAGATTTAAAAACACAGGAAGTGAACTGAGAGTGAAGACACAGGAAAAAAAAATTCTCGATTATTTACCAACATTTGGCATTATCATTTTTTTTTATTTTTATTACTCTGATAGGTTGACAAAATACACTGATTATTAATGTTCATCACATGGAATTCTCCTTCTGTATATTGATTTATAATTTTGTTCATTTTTTTTCCATTTGGCTTTGTGTATGTTTTTGTTTATAAAAGTATCTTGCATTTTCTGAATATAATTTTTTTCTTTATAATTGTTGGCATCACAAATATTGTTTTATAATATTTATCAACTTTTTGACTTTGCTCACAAAGTTTTTCTCTCACTCTCTATATATAGCTTTTATTTTATATATATATATAGCTTTTATTATATATGTATATATGTTATGTTATGGTGTGCGTGCGTACATGTGTGTGTGTGTGTGTGTATGTGTGTGTATGGAAAATATAGCTGAGCTGAATTTCTTAGTTTTGGTGTGATGTTATTGAGTCATTACAATTTACCATGACTACTGCTTCATTTAGGCTGCTTTACAGTCTATTCTGGGTTTCATTAACTATTCTTTAAAAAAAGTTTTCCTTTTTTGTATTGATTAAAAGCTTATTTCTGCCTTAAAATGCATATGTACTAATTTTATTCCTAGAATTTATCCCTGAGATTCATTCAAGTATTACCCAAGTATCTATTTTTTTTTATCATCTTTTTCACACTTTAAGTACCCTTGAGTAAGAAAACTTAGTATGCATCATTTTATGGTATCTTCACCCTACCTCCTGCCCTCCACCAAGTCGGTATATTCAAAAAATTTCTTTTTAGATTATTAATAAGGAGGTGGTATCTTTTTTCTTTCCTTTTCTTTATTTCACTTCTTTCACTTCCCTTTCCTTCCATTCCTTTTCCTTTTCTTTCCTTTGTTTTGGGGGAGGGAGTGGTGGTGAGGGTTATACTTATTGACGACTAAATATTTTAAAATTCTTTTAATCAGCATACCTTTCACTGTCACATAGCATTCTTCTTGATACAATTCTTTTTACTGGCTCTTCATGGGATTAGTTTTCTGATACCTTGCATTTTCCTTTCACCTAAAGGTATGGAAAATTTGAATTTTGATGTAAATGTACCTGCCCAGCAGCTCTGAATGGAACAATATAGCTCACAGCTCAGCACTTGAGCTCCTATAAGGGACAGACTGCTTCCTCAAGCAGATCCCTGACCCTCATATATCCAGTGACACTTCATAAAGGAGAGCTCAGGCTGACATCTGGTGCAAATCCTTCTGGGACAAAGATAACAGAAGAAGAAACTAGCAGCAACCTTTACTGTTCTGCAGCTCCTGCAGGTGATCCCCAGGCAAGCAGGGTCTGGAGTAGACCTCCAGCAGTTCTACAGCAGAGGGGCTTGACTGTTAGAAGGAAATCTAAGAAACAGAAAGAAATAACTTCATCATAAACAAAAAGGACGTCCAGAGACCCCATATGAAAGCCAACAAATACAAAGACCACAGATAGATAAATCCACAAAGATGGGAAGAACCCAGTGCAAAAAGGATGAAAACACCCAAACCCAAAAAGCCTCACCTCCTCCAAGGGATCAACCCCTCACAAGCAAGGGAACAAGGATGGATGGAGAATGACTCTGATGAATTGACAGAAACAGGCTTCAGAAGGTGGGTAATACCAAACTTCTCTGAGCTAAAAGAACATGTTCTAACCCAATGCAAAGAAACTAAGTACCCTGAAAAAAGGTTTGACAAAATGCTAACCCCAATAAACTGCTTAGAGAGGAATATAAATGAGTTGATGGAGCTGAAAAACACAACATGAGAACTTCACAGAGCATACACAAGTTTCAATAGCCAAATTGGTCAAGCAGAAGAAAGGATATCAGAGACTGAAGCTCAACTCAATGAAATAAAATGAAAAGGGAAGATTAGAGAAGAAAAAGTAAAAAGAAATGAATAAAGCCTCCAAGAAATATGGGATTATGTGAAAAGACCTAATCTATGTTTGATAGGTGTACCTGAATGTGATGGGGAGAATGAATCCAAGCTGGAAAACATCTTCAGGATATTATCAAGGAGAACTTCCCCAACCTAGCAAGGCAGGCCAATATTCAAGTCCAGGAAATACAGAGAACACCACAAGGATATTGCTCAAGAAAAGCAACCCCAAGGCACATAATAGTCAGATTCACCAGGGTTGAAATGAAGGAAAAAATGCTAAGCACAGCCAGAGAGAAAGGTCAAGTTATCCAAAAAGGGAAGCCCACGAGTCTCACAGCAGATCTCTCAGCAGAAACCCTACAAGCTAGAAGAGAGTGGGGGCCGATATTCAACATCCTTAAAGAAAAGAACTTTCAAACTAGAATTTCATATCCAGCCAAACTAAGCTTCATAAGTGAAGGAGAAATAAAATCCTCTACTGACAAGCAATTCTTCAGAGATTTCATCACCACCAGGCCTGCTTTACAAGAGCTCTTGAAAGAAGCACTAAACATAGAAAGGAACAATCAGTACCAGCCACTCCAAAATGTACCAAATGGTAAAGAGCATTGACACAATGAAGAAACTGCATCAACTAATGAGCAGCTAGTTGACGATACAACCAGCTAGTATCAAAATGGCAGGATCAGATTCATGCATAACGATATTAACCTTAAATGTAAATTAGCTAAATGCCCCAATCAAAAGACACAGACTGGCAAATTGAATAAAAAGTCAAAAACCATCAGTGTGCTGTATTCAGGAAACCCATCTCACATACAAGGATACACAAAGGTTCAAAATAAAGTGATGGAGGAAGATTTACCAAGCAAATGGAGAGTAAAAAAAAAGCAGGAGTTGCAATCCTAGTCTCAGATAAAATAGACTTAAAATCAACAAAGGTTAAAAGAGACAGAGAAGAGCATTACATAATGGTAAAAAGATCAATGCAACAAGAAGAGCTAACGATCCTAAATATATATGCAGCCAATACAGGAGCACACAGATACATAAACCAAATTCTTAATGACCTAGGAGTGTGAGGCAAAGTAAGGTGTTCACAGCAACAGATATGTTTAAAATGTTTCATTGAGGCTGAGCAATGACTTGTTTCAATCAAACTACCATTGTCAACCTCCATCATCACTGTGTTATGGAGATATACCATGACTTACTCAGGGAGAAATCTTTGCTTTTATCTGATCCTCGGTGGAATCTTGTCTTTACATTGTTCCTTTGCATTTACTTTTTTTCTCTCAGTGACTATGGAATTTTCCCTTTGGTTTCTCTTCAAGGGGTCCTCATGTATAAGGGGTGTGGGAATGATTAGCTACTTCAGTCTGCCTTAGTAAAAGTGCCAAACTCCTGGAAAAAAAATTTATATAGATTGCCTTGTTACTTTTTATTTATAGCAAATCTGTAAGTATGGGCTATCATATTTCCAGCATCCATATTCCTTTCAAGTTTCTTTTAAAATTTCTTTTTCTCTTCCTAACAACTTCTGAGACAGTTACTCTGCCTCACGATGCAGATTAATAATTCATCCCTCTCTTATTTTCATTCTAGACCTCTATCCATCTATTGAGTCCTTTATCTCAATTAGTTCTTTCCATAAATGATACCTCATTTATATTTTCTGACATTTTTGCCTTCTTCCTGCTCCAATGTCTTCTCTTATATTTTTGCAGATATTGAATATGCTTGTTTTAAATAATTGCTTATTGAATATGTAAATTCTGCTTTATCTGCTCTAGCTTCTCTTTCTTTTAACTGTAATATATTAAATATTTTTCTGTGAGTTCTTATGCTTTGGTGCTATATTCATGATGTATAGCATGGAGGAACAGCTAAAGTCAGATGCTAGCTTGAGTCTTGGTTGATGAGTTTGGAGTACAGATTAACAATCTCCTAGAAGACAGCATGATAATATGTACCTCTGTTACTATTCTTACTTAAAATCACCTAGCTCAGAAAGGCAGCAAATGGGAAAGCACTATAATCTGAAGGACTAGGGAAGTTTGTCTAGGTTAGTCTTGAAAACCTTGGAACCTTGTAGTATGGAAGTGGACACTAGTTTTCTGCCTTCTATGGTTATAGAGTATTCAGGTCAATGTGGAGAAGAGAAAATGACATGTTTTTTAAAATTCTCTTGTTTTTTGTGCCCAGACTTCTTTTATCATAGGTTATTGTCTTTCAGTCTGGTACGTAAAAACATCTTACAGTCTTCTTATCACTTTTATGTTAATGTGACAGATCCTTCAATCTATTTCTAGTCTCTGGAGTGCCTCCAAGATTGGGTTTACAGGAGACAGCCAGCACTTTAAACTGATTGTCCTCTTCAGAGAAATATGAAGACATTCTTTTTTTCAGAGAAAAATAATCTCACTCAGATACTTAAGATGGGTAATGCAACTCACTAGATAGCATTTTTGTAATTTTTTCATTTTTTGTTTCACAAAGCTAAAAGACTATATATGTAATTTTGTATTTTATCTTAAGTCCATATTCTTTCAATTCTTATTTTCTGTTTTAATTCTTATTTCCTGTTTCCTGTTTAATTCTTATTTCCTGTTTTCTGTTTAATTCTTATTTCCTGTTTCCTGTTTTCTGTAGGGGCTTATGAAAGGTAATTTTATGTGTCGCCCTGTCTAGGATATGGCACCCAGCTGTTTTGTCAAACAGTAGTCTACATGTTGCTATGAAGGTATTTTGTAGATGTAACTAACATCTACAATCAATTGACTTTACATAAAGTAGATTACACTTGATAATGTGAAAAGGTACCATCCAACCAATTGAAGCCTTTAAGAGCAAAATCTAATGTTTTCTAGAAAAAGAATTCTGCCTCAAAACTGAAACATAGGAGTCTTGCCTAGATTTCCAACTTGCCAGCTTGCCTTACGTATTTTAGAATCAAAACTGCAACATGAGCCCTTGCCTGAGTTTCCAGTCAGTCTTCCCTATGGATTTCAAATTTGTCAGTGTTCATAAATAATCCCATATATTATTGATTCTGTTTCTCTAATAGAACCCTGACTGATATAGGACTGTATACTACGGTAAGAGATGGAATTATTTGAGATAACTTAAAATTGTAGTCACAAATCTCTTCTTTTAATTCTTCAACATTTATTTAATATTAGTGGGACTATCTGAGCATAGAGTGACACAGAAATAGCTTTGTGATTCAGTAAAGGAGCTCAAAAATTTTATTTATTTACAGGATAGAAAAATAAGATTATTATATTAGTTTATTTTACAATAAAAATAACCTTAATTGTGGAGAGTAGGGAGCAACTTTGGGATAACAATTAGGTATTTTGCAATCTCCATGTAAATTTACTTTCTTGTCCACAATTTTGCATAACTTTTTTCTTTTCAAATGCAATGGGACTATTTTGTTCACTGTCACCTTTTTGTCTTCATTTCATTTCACAACATTCACAAAGCTTTATTGTTCCTTTGCCTTTCCCTCCTTTAGCTTTTACTACATGACACAATGTTATCATCACATTTTCTTGCACAAACACCTCATTCACTTCCCCTCCATCTAATTTCCATAACTTAAATATGAGTCTTTCCTTGCCTGTGGATCCTTGGCCCTTTATCCTCTCTCAATTCTTTCTTTCAGAGACTTATTGTTTCTAATTCTACTAATTTTTTCGTGTTGCTATGTTTTCAGAATCATCTTCTAATTTTGGATAAAGAAATATATGTGTAGAAACAATTGTATTTGACAAGAGAAAATACTATTTATGTACTCTTGAAAAAGCAACAAACAGAGCATTATTGACTAAGGAGGCTGGCAGCTAACACAAAAGGAAAGTTTATGGCCAACTCAAAGTAAATCCATCTTAAAATGGTAAAACAGAATTACAGATTTAATAGATGTGTGGGAATTTTCACCAAAAAGCTATTCTTGACTTGTACAAAAAGTAATAAAATACCATACTACCCTAGGAGGAGAGAGCAACTGGTACTAAGAAAACATAAAAGTATTTTATTTTTTAATTTGTAAAATATGAAATCTGCCTTCAAGGATGAGAAATAATTCACATATTTCTAAAATTTGAAAATTGATATATTTCTAATGTAGCATAATTTTAATATAAAATGCCTTTTAGATCTAAAACTATAGGATGTGGAAAATAATCTTTATAATATAATCTTATCACAAATGACAATTATGTATCTATATCTATCTATCTAGCTAGCTATATATGTATATATATATATAGATAGAGAGGTAATCAAGTAGAATGTTATTAAGCAAAATAAGTGCACAGAAAAGCAAGTGAGATTAAATTTAAAATAATCTATAGAATTGTATACTCTCCAGAAGAAAAGTAATATGTTGTATCTCTCTAATGTTTCAAGAAATCCAGAACCATTCATGATAAAATACATGATAATCTAATTGTGGGGAGAAATCCAGACAAAAATTTGGAAGCAGAGATGTCAGCTCAAGTTGAAGTGCATGCTGTATGCATTTGTAAATATATATATATATATATATATATGTATATATACATAATATGTGTATGTGTGTGTGTGTGTACTACATGCATATGTATATATATATATTTATTTTTATAATAACCATGTACTTGAATAATTCACATTTAATGAAACATTTCTTTCTGGTAATATCTTATGAATACTGAAATCAGCATATTATCACTAAACTATCTTCAGTACAAAATGTGCCATTTTAATAGCATGATACAATAAAGTCCCTATCTAATTTCAGGGACTTGTGCATCTGATTTGATAGTACATTCTAAATTAAACAGACAACACAATTTTTCTTTCTTGTTTCCAATATAAAATGAGGCCAAAACATTTGCATATGAAATATATTAACTGTCATGAAATACTTATCTTCACAGCCAGTTTCAGCAGACAATATTTATTCAATCATGCAGTCAGAATTCAAAAGGAAATTTAGTGACAATTTTATTTAAGAACATTGTCATCCTGGTACAGGAAAAACAATTGGGACATTATTTCTGCCAAGGAGATTTAGGAAGCTCAAATCTCCCAGTTACACAATTCATTCCAAACAACGATTCAGATGTCATTCAAGGACACTATATTTGTAATGATTTTATTCCACCCTGACCATTTTTGTGCATTTAAAAAGAAAAAGTAATTTGAAAAGGAAAAGTAATATTTTCAACCTATTTAGCATCAGGAAGAAGATAATAAATTCAGTGGTGATTGTTCTGATAACATTGAAATTATAGATTTTGATAAAGAAATGCCATTTCTCCTATGATGCAATTTATTTTTTTAATTGCTTAATTTTTCTGTCAACTGTTTCAGCAGGGATGATATAAGTCATTGATAATATATTATTATAAGATGACAAATGAAAATATTATAGACTTTTTAGTTTGCGAACATCCAGTAATAAATGTTTATTTATGTTCTCTAAAATAATTCAGAACTACATTAAAAATAGATTCAGGATTTGGATTAAGATGTAAACTTTATCTCTATCATTCAGAAAGCTGATTGAATAACATTTCTTTTATATCTGAGAAGTGAATTTGTTACTACTTACTCGTGATACAGGCTTATTAACTAATATAATGGCACAGCTAGAAAAACTGCAGGATTTTCTTGCAAGAATAGTCTTATGCACCTTGTGGTCAGCCAGGTTTCCTGAGAACAAGACTAAACAACACTTTCTCTGTAACTTCTTCCAGACTTATTGTATTGGCTTTTATCACTGCATAAAAATCATGAGAGGTTTGGCAGCTTAAATCAACATCCATGTATTATGTCACATACCTGAGATTGGAAGTCCAGGTACGGCCTATCTGAGTCCTGTGCTCAGTTACCAGGGCTGAGGCTTAGTGTCTTCTTCCAAGCTCATGTAATTGTTGGCAGAGTTTATTTTCTCTTAGCTACAGAACACATCGAGGTTTGCTTTCTCAAGACTAGAGAGATAATCTCTCTGTTCTTAACAGAAACCTAAGCAAGCCTTTAAGGGCTCACCTATTCACATCCACGTAGAGTAATCTCTCTTTTAATTAACTGAAAACACACTGATTAGAAGCTTCACTTACATCTGTAAAATCTTTTCATTTTTCCATATAAGGTAACATCATCATGGGAATGAATTTCATCATCTTCATATGTTCTGTCCACAGTCAAGGGGAGGAGAGATACTAGAGTGTCTTAAAAACAAAGGAAAACAAGTTTGGGATCATGTTAGAAATCTTCCTGCGACACCAACCAGAAAATTAACTCTCCTTTCAGCAGTAAATATGAGAAAGGCCAAAACTAGATTTTTTTCACAACAGTACATTAGACTAAGAGAAAAGTAATCACTAATGATAATTTTGGTTATCATTTATTGAATTGAATTACTCTAGTAAGAACACATTCTTACAGTATTCGACATATATCCTAAATTTCCTCAATTTGCACTTGATTCAAGAGGAAAAAAAAATTTAACTCTCATGCACCCGTGTTATTACTTCAATATGGTTTGAGCTAATGATATGTAAAAATTAAAACTTTGGATGAAACTATTTAACACTGGGCTTCACTTTCCGTTTTACGAATTTCAATTCTCTGTTGCTATTCTCCATCTCTTCATCTGATTTTTCCAACTCTCCTTCTACTTCACTGAAAAAATTAAACATAAAATATTATAAAATTATAGTCTGCTAACTCTAATACTTAGATCACCTAGGGGTATACTTCTTCTATTATCTGTATTTAATCTTTCTTTTGGTCATTTATTCTATCATTTGGCAAGCCTAGTGATTTTATTGAATATCAGATATTTTTTGAAAAGTGTAACGATTCTGAAATATGTCACCATTCATTAGAGATAGTTTGCCCTTCTCTTTGCTAGAAAGATTGAGAAGGCAATTGATGAAATTCATCTCATCAGGAGCTTCTTGAGTTTGGGATGGGTTAGAGTTGCGGTAATAATGTCTCTAAATCTGATTTCCACCTACTGCTCAGGCATATCTGTCCAGTGATTCCCACTGAAAGCCTGAGATATTCATTAAGATTGGTCCCCACGTGGGTTCTGAACTTTATAGACTTTGCCAATTCAGCACAGCAAGTCTGTGGAAACCCCTGCTTTGCTATTTAGAAAGCTTTGCCTCACCTTTTTAGCCTCTTATCTATCCAGCAGCATGATATTGAAGACATCATGAAGGAAAATTATCTGTATTTTAAGATTTATATCTATGACCCTCATTTTTATCAGAATTTAATTTGCCTCCATCTCAAAATTTTATGTCTTCAGCCACATAAAATATTTGCTCGTTTTTTTGGACTCTCCACTGCAGCACTCTTCTCATGCCCTGTGCCTACAATGTCAGCCTCTTTCCTTATACCTGCAAACAGAAGTATCTGAAGAGAAAAAGTGGCTACAGTTATCTGTTCATTTCTCTGCAGTTCCCCTCTGTGAAATGAGATCTTTCATTATTACTTCTGCACCACTCTGCTGCCTCTAGGCAAGCATACACAAACAAATAAGTAAATAAATACATTTACAATTTTTCCTAGCTTCTCTAGTTTACTTCCATGGAAGGATTGTTTGGCCATGTTTTATTCTTTTAGCCAGAAGCAAGAGTATTATGCTTACCATGTTTTTAAAGGGCCTGAATCCTTGCCTTGTGTTAATAAAGTAATGGGAATTCCGAATTTAAGGTATGAGTTCAACTATGAAGGTAAAATAACTAATGAATTGAATAAACATATCACTATTGCTTAGCTGTCTTTCCTCTATCACCAAAGTCACTAAGATTATACAATAAATTATCTGTAGAACTAAATCTCTAGATCACATTTTTAAAATTACATTTAGTTGTCTGAGTGGTATGCTGCCAAGAAATTCTTAGGGAACATTCTTTAGTGGCAGTGTAGATGTTAGAATTTAGAAAGGCTGTAGAATATGGTTATATTATCTCCAACATAATTAGGCATTTTTCTATAATTCTAAATGTTATTTTTTACTAATTACACATTTTATAGATTAAGGAGAAAATATGACTGAAAAAAATCAGCAGGTGTTCTATCCTACCCAACCATCGTAAGTATAATTTAAATCTAAATTTGGAGAAAAGCTTCACCATGATGCTGTGCTTTATTCCAACATGGCATACACAGGAGACTTAGGAGAAATTACAGTCAGAAGTCACCAAGAATTGCATGCAATCACTTTCATCAGAAGGATAATTAGCATTTATGTGGGTTGTTGGTAAATATATTTCTTCTCAACTCTTTCTGGCCCTGGTGTTTTATGTTAGATATGAGTATCCACATTTTAAACAGAATACCTATTTGTTCAATATACACATAGGTACCTATCTAATTGCAATATTAGGTAATAAAACATACATCTCATTTTAACCATCCCACATGAACTTTTGTACATAGTCACATGCTTCATACTGACATTTCAGCCAACAACAAACCACATATGCTAAAGTGGTCCCATAAGATTATAATTGAGGTAAAAAAATTCCTGTCACCTAGTAATATTGTAGACATTGTAGCAGTAGTACTGTTGTAGTGCAACATATTACTCATGTGTTTTTGGTGATACTGATGTAAACAAACTTACTATGCTGCCAGTTGTATCAAAGTATAACACATACAGTTATGAACAGCACATAATACTTCATAATGATAATAAATTACTCTGTTGCTGCATTATGAATTTACTATACTATATATTTGCATCATTTTAAAGTGTACTCTTTCTACTTATATTTTTTTAAAGTTCACTGTAAGCAGCCTCAGGCAGCTCCTTCAGGAGGTATTCCAGAAGAAGACATCGTTACCACGGGAGATGACAGTCTCATGTATGTTACTGCTCCTGAAGATCTTCCAGGGGGACAAGATGTGGAGATGGGAGGCAGTGATTTTGATGATCCTGACCCTGAGTAGGCTTAGGCTAATGTGTGTGTTTGTATCTTTGTTTTTAAGAAAAAATTTAAAAACTCATAAAAGTAAAAAAATTAAAAATAGGAAAAAGTGTATAAAATAAGTATATAAAGAAAAAATTATTTTTGTACAATTGTACAATGTGTGTTTTAATAAGTGTTACTAAAGTATCAAGTGAAAAAAATTTTTAAAAATTTTAAGTAAAAAAAGTTACAGCAAGCTAAGGTTTATTTATTATCAAAGAAAGAAAAATATTTCAAAACAAATTTAGTGTAGCCTAAGTGTACAGTCTTTATAAAGTCTATAGGAGTGTACACTAATGTCCTAGGCCTTCACACTCATTCACCACTCACCCACTGACTCACTCAGAGAAACTTCCAGTTCTGCAAGCTCCATTCATGGCTAATGTCCAAGATAGGTGTACCATTTTTTGTCTTTTATACCATATATATATTGTACCTTTACATGTTTAGATATATTGAGGTACACAAATACCGCTGTGTTACAATTACTTACAGTATTCAGTACTATAACATGCTATACAGATTGAAAGCCTAGGAACAATAGACTATTCCACATACCCTAGGTGTGTAGTAGATTCTACCATCTAAGTGTGTGTATGACTATCACTCTATTTTATTCATGCAATGATGAAATTGCCTAAAGATGTACTTCTCAGATCATATCCCCCATCTTTAAGCAACACATGACTGTACATGTATTTGTTTTACCATACATTCATTATCTTTTTATATGATGAAATTCCAATTTGATTTTCTTGAAACATGTAAAATCAGATATGAGATCTGCTACAGTGCTCTTAATCTTAAAGTGGCATTAGGACATGTTAGGATGAAAGTGTCCTAAATGCTGGTTTAAGATACAGAGCACTGTAACAGCTTTTTTTTTCACTGAGTATTCTTAAGCAAATGTGTTTTAATTACTAAATGATAATGCTAATTTCAGTTACTTCACAGAAACAAAAAGCGTTGAACAATTTTATCATGAATAATTTTGTGTCATGACAGTTAGCTCCCTAAAAATTAATTTCTAGAGATTACAGGAGAAAAGACAGTAGTATGAAATTCAAAGCCTTTGTCAGATGGACTTTTGTTCTGTTTCCCACATACACAGATATTCATTGAGTCTATGTGGAGACATTCATGCTAATGTAACTATCAAGAATCACTTTCCATTTTAAGAATGTTATTTCTTTTAAAAATAGTGAATAGTGTTTTAGAATATGGTACTAATATTTGTTCACTGACATGTAATAAATGTAGTGATCATCCTAAATGAATATATTATCCTAATATTACCTATAATTGCCAGTGCTTAACAAATGTTGTCAGATTCACATAACTGAATCATTAATATGCTCATTCTATATGTTTTATCAAATTATAAGTTTGTTTAGCAGATTATTCAAAGGGCCATGATTGTGGAAAATATATTTGCTATTCATAATTAGACCATTTTTTTTCTTATTTGCTAATGTGTTTTTAATTTTTATATGTTTTGGGAGTACAAGTGTGAGTTTCTTATGTGCATATATTGTACAGTACTGAAGTCTGGGCTTTCATTCTGGGCTTCCTGAATAGTGAACATTGTACCCATTAGGTAGTTTTTCAAACCTCACCCCTCTGCTACCCTCCTACATTTTGTCTATTATTCCATTCTCTGTCCATGTATACCCATTGCTTAGCTCCTACTTGTAAATCAGACCGTGCAGTTTTTGACTTTTTGTTGCTGAGTTATTTCATATTGGTAATAGCCTCCAGTTCCATCCATGTTATTGAAAAGAACATAATTGCATCTTTTGTTGTTTCTGAAATGAATTTCATAGCATATATATACCAGATTTTCTTTATCCATTTTTCCATTGATGGGCAAGTCGCTTGATTCCATGGCTTTGCTATTGTAAATAGTGTTGTTATAAATATATTAGTGCAGGTATCTTTTTGATGTATTACTTTCTTTCCCATTGGGTATATATCCAGTAGTGTGATTGCTGGATCAGTGGAACTCCTATTTTTAGTTCTCTGAGAAATCTCCATATTGTTTTCCATAAAGGTTTTACTAATTTACATACCTATGAACAGTGTATAAGCATTCCCGTTTCTCCACTTCCTTGCCAACATTTGTTGTTTTTTGACTTTTTAATAATAGCCATTTGGACTGGTTTAATTTGCATTTTTCAGGATTAGTAATGTTGAACAACTTTTTATTTTTGTTGGTCACTTACATGTCCTCTTTTGAAAAATGTCTGTTCATGCGTGTTGCCCATTTTCAATGTTTTTTCTTCATGTGGAATTTTTTGAATTCCTTGTACCTGCTGTCTATTAGCCCTTTGGGGTTAGACTATTTATTTACTCAATGAATTTCTGATGACATAGAAGATTAATAGAAAATAGCTCTTGTACCATCATTAGTAAGCAGAAAGGCACAAAATTCTATTTTCTGTGGGATACATATTTGTATATTGATTATTTTAAGATCTGTGAACAATTCTACAACTTTGAAAATTTTGTTCTTTTCCTTGTCCACACATATCTCATGAGGTCAGAAATTTATATCCCCTCATCAAGAAGTTCAGGATAACTTAAAACATCTTTTCAATAGTATCCCTGTTTTAAAAGTTTATTCATGCAGATTGTAACTAAAAAAATGTGAATTAAATCTAAACACTTTGCTGTGAAATATAAAGCTTAACTTAAAGCAAAGGGATTTGCATTATATATTTAGACAAGAAGTTGAGAGTAAAACATACCCTCTAAAAGATGGTTTGATCTAACATGAAAATACGCATGTGGCAGAAAACAGACTGAATGCAATAGATATAAAAATAAAATATTGTAGCTCTAAGAAGCTAACTGTCTTAAGTTTGGATGTGTAATTTATGGAAAACCAGACAGAAAGCTTATACATATATAAAAAACTAGCTAAATGTAAAATGGAAAGTTCTCACTGTTCATGAGAGTTACGGGCATATAGATTGTCAAGTATTACTGCTCTGGTAGAGAATCTGCTTAGGAAAAACTTTCTGGTAGGCCAAATATTTTATTTAAAACTGGAAGAATAGGAAAGCTTTCATTTTGTAGGAAAGATAAGAGCACTTTGAGCGTAGAAAATGTAGGAGCAGAAGCAGAGATGTGAGTGTTAAATACATGACAGAAAGTGTCTGTAAATGAAGATGGAAAGGTGAGTGTGGACAGGTTATGAAAGGGTTTTGACATTCTGGAAGCCAAAAGGAATTGTTGAAAAGTCTAGTGTTTGGTGTTATATTTCAAGAAAGTGTAATGCTGTATTCCTTAATAGCAGACTTCGAGAGTTCAATTACAGATGGGAGAATACCTTGGGAGACTACTGCAGACTATTGGAATTTAGAGACATTGTCATAGTCCAGGCAAAAAGGAATGACCCTGGAACCAGAGCATAGCCATGGAAACAAAAAGGCAAAGGCAAAATTGATTAGTTAATGCATTACTTGTTTCACAGTGCCTATATTTGTTCAGTTTTTCTTAGAAATGTATGTTTACTCATTTTAGAAAAAAGTATTCCCTGACAGACTGCTTTACATCCAGAATGTTTATAATTCTTAAAAACATTTAATCAGATACATTTTAAGACTTCTGAAACCAAGGCCCCAAAATAGTAAATAACTTTCTCAAGGTCAGGAATAGAGCTAATAGGCAGTATATGCAATTCTATTTCTTTTCAAACTATTTACATAACATTTTTGGATACTTTTATCAGAGGTTACTTATATGTTTTATTTAAAGAAAAATATTTTCCTTTTTTAATGATAAAAAAGTCTTAACAAATTTGTTCTTAAAATCTAGTAGCTTATTTTCACCACTTAACAACCTAAAGGCTATGGATAAGACCTGTTCAATAACATGCACCAATAAATAATTACTGCAAATTGCTAACAGGTGGCATTTCTCATGGAGGCCTGGCTGAGAATGTCATGACATGTGAAATGACATTGATAATGAAACTTCCATTCCAAACATTAAAAAACTGGTCAATTAAAAATGGAAATTAAAGAGTGAAATGTTTGAAACTGAAAATGTGTCTGAAGAGAAAAAAATGGCAAGAGCAGCATCATAGTAAGAAAGAAAGTGACATGTGAAGGAAGGGCACCACTTCCAGTGAGCTGTGTCTTTTTCTACAGTGAATAATTGGCTGACTCCAGTCTTCTCTCCACAAAACAGCAACAGATATCAATGTGTCAGAGGCATCCTAACCAGAGTGACTCCATCTTGAATAAAGGCTGAATCAAACAAAAACTGCTCAATAACATTCCCAGGGAATTAGGCCCTCTTGGTCACAAGATGTTTATGTTTGAGGAAATGAGTAAATAATACATAAAGACCCAGACTTTATAAAAATGTCCTGATATTTCAAGAACAAAAGGCATTCTCAGTTTAAAAATAAGTGTCACTTTAAAAACAGTAGTTCGATCTTAAATTCTTGCTGAAATCAATAGTTACTAGGAAAATAACAATATTAGTAGCCTGTCATGAGATGATTCCAAGGGTTTGTAATAAAGTATACCGTAATTAGCCTTACCATACTATGTAAGCAAGCATTATGTTTAAGATAGGGGCATTCCTCCTGGTAATTTCTGAGGATGTGTTACTGTGTAGCAGCGTAGTTCCTAATAAACTGTTTTATATTTACTATACTCTGCAACTCACTCTTAAATTCTTTCCCCAGAGAGATCCAAGAACCTTCTCTAGGGGTCTGAGACAAGATCGCTTTTCTGATAATAAATGTGCTTCACTTTTAAAAAGCAATTTTAAGGAAAGCATGCTTAGATATTAGGGTGTCTTCTAGCTCTACTCATTTTCTATAAAAAAATAAAAGAAAATGTGGATGAATACTAACGGTTTAGTCTTACGGGGATTATGTTGAGTGGGCATTTTTTTTTTACTTGAGTGTTTACATTTGTGTCAGATAGGAAAAAATAGCAGCTTTTTTCAAAACTTAATTTCTATCTCAGTGTTTTGACTTGTCATTTTAACATGATAATATAAGTGAAAAAAAGGTGAATGTTATTGGCACTCATCTTCCTGTTTAGCTAATGACAGATTAAGTTGGAAAACATGTAATTGTTCCTTTTAAGAATGTAACTTGATGACAGTAAATGCAAAAAGCTCACTATGTGGCCACCACTGTTCTGAGCACTTTGCATATGTGAACTCCTTTCATACCAATTATTAATCCTGAGATGGGTACTATACATTTAAAAAAAAAAATAAGAGCAGAAAGGTTAAGTAATTTTCCTTAACTTATGCAGTGTATAAATAACAAGATTGGAATTCAAACCCAGGTGGTCTGACATCAATGTCTGTGATTGTAATCACAATACTATCTTTCCTTTCATGGAAAAGCAGCATTTTGGTAACTGCATTAGCTATTAATAGAAGTTGAAAACTCTGAAACACTCAATTTTTCTGTTTCAAATTCTACTGAAACTGAATTGCCCAAGTGATTCAATACAATGTCTTAGTTTAGGGGGGACATCATAGAATAGGCATAAAACTAATCTGTTCTGATTTTTCCCTATTAAGGGGCAACTCGTTTGTTCACTGTGGTTATTCAAACTGAGTTTAAAAGGGCGACGCAAAGGCCTTCTTCACATGGTGGCAGGAGAGAGAAGTGAAAGCAGGGGAAATGTTAAATGCTTATAAAACCATCAGGCCTGTGAGAACTAACCCACTATCATGATAAGAGCGTGGGGGAACCTGCTCCCATGGTCCCACCATCTCTCTCCCTCCACACGTGGAAATTATTGGTCCCTCCCTCAACACATGGGGATTCCAATTCAAGATGAGATTTGGGTGGGGACACAGAGCCTAACCAAATGAGATAGGTGCTCCAGAATCTTTATTGAAAAGATATTTAGTACTATGGTATATTAAAAATGGCACCAGGCTTATACAAGTTATTTTCAGGAAACCACAGAGGGCAATGCCTGGCACAAAAGAAATCCTACATAAGTATGTGTTCTAAAATAAATAAATCATATAGTGCTTTGAAATAGCAATCCTACTAACAGTTCCTGCCATAGCCAGGTTTAGAGATTTTGAGAAAATCACTAACTGTTTGGTTTCCTAGTCTATAAAACAAAGGAGTTGTACTAGATCATCTCCAAAGTCACCATAAATTATAATCTCACTTTCCAAAAACTTTGCAGAAAATCACTGACATTTGAGAAAAAAAGCCATGGGTGCAAATTTCTGATTCAAGGAATGGGATAAAAATTATTCTTTATAACATGGGAGTACCAGTAGTATCATTTCTATAATTTAAGGGAATTGTCAAGATCCCTGTCTCAGCAATATGTTTATAATTTTTACAAGCACAAATCTATCCTTCTGGAGCTACAGTTTACAATTTTTAATGCTAGGGTAAAAGATACTAAAATAGTTTAATAGACAGAAAACTGATACTGATACCTCAGCCACTGAGAGTTTGAATACCCAGAATATGATGGCTTGCTTTACTTGGAAAAATAAGTCATAATGGATTTATTTAAAAATTACTTTTAAAATATAAAGAAATATATGAGGTCATGGGGTAGCTTAAAAACTGTAAATTTTGGTTCTGAGCTATTAATGTTATATACATGAATTATATTTTAAAAACTAGTCCATCAATTTATTTTGCAAAGCTTTATATAATTTATTCCTAGTCATCTTATTTTTGGTCAACTGTGAGGGTTATTACTTTTATATATCACACATATTAGTGGTTATTCCTGAAATATAGGAGCACAACAAATTTGTTATTGATGTTCTATCTCTTTAATATTGGTTTTATAATACATTTTTTAATTAAGAAGGGATATTAAAGTTTCCTGGATATTTTTTTATTCAAATTACCATTCATTTTGTTTTCTTTTGCTTAGTCTTTTATTTGATAATTGAGTTAGCTATATTTATAAATATTTTTAAAGATAACCATCCTTGTATATAAGCTGTTCCATATGTTCCATCAATTTCTTTACAACTCACTTTTGGATTAGGACAATGATTATGTTAGTGTTGTTTCACTGATTTTTGTAAGCCATATCAGTATGTAATTTTCTATTTGATTGTTCCTGTTTACTTTGACAATTACTTGAATAATCTAAGTTAGGTCTCTTTTGTCTGACTTACTAGACTATATCTTTTATTGGATAATTATCATTTTATCTTGAAAATAGGGTAACACTCACTTCTTGTAGGAATTCTGTTTTCTGCCTTTTGGGTGAGAAAGTATGGAGGAAAGATTTAGAGCAAATATGGATGACATAATACAGACAGGAGTGTAATATTTTACTCCAGGAGTGTACCACTATATTCCAGGAGTGTATAAACCCTTTGAAAAACAATTTGTCATTTTCTTGTAAAGTTTATCCTTATCCCATATGCTTCAGCAATCTATGCCTTGCCTTAATACTCAAGAAAAATACTTGTACATGAGTATCAGTAGATAGAAGGATGAGAATTTACAATAGCATACTTGCAGTAAGAAAAAATTGGAAATAGTTCAACTGCTCTGTGATTAAAATAAATTGACAATGCATGCATATATTCTTGAAGGAATGTAAAATTATGCCTCAATGTAATATTATACTGCAGTGAAAATGAGTGTTACTTCATATAGCAGTATGATGCTTATTAATAAGATAATGTTAATCACGCTATTCTCTTGCTTTTTCTTTGGTCCTTTATTGGCTTCTCTCCCTGCCCCCATCATCTTTGATTTGTGTGTTTTTACAACAATTTGTTTGTGAATTGAATTTAAGATTCAGAGTGCAGTCTATGTAATCTTCTCTGTCATTATTTCTGATTCTGATACACTATCAAGACTTAACCCATTGAATGGTATTTCAACTCAGACATTTTTCTTTTCTGGAATACCATCCAATCAGCCATGCAATCTAGCTTTCAGGCCTCTTGAGAGCATTTTTTTCCCAAAATTCATATCTTAGTCTTGTCTTGTGTGACATCCTCTCATTAACCTCTTTCCATTCATTACCATTTCCATTACTTACCAATGCATACTTTATCTATAATGTGATGGGTTTATTTCAATGTCTTCATTTCCAATATTATAAAAGATTTTATTCTTTGGATCAGTTTTAGGTTCAAGGCAAAATTGAGAGGAAAGTACAGAGAATCCTCATATATTCCCCTGTTCCTGCACATGTATAGCATCTACCACAATCAACATTCTCAGTACAGTGGTCCATTTGTTACTATCCATGAATCTATAGTACCACACAATCATCCAAAGTCCATAGTTCACGTTAAAGTTGACTCTTGGTGTTTTACGTGCTACAGGTTTTGATAAGTTTATAATGAAGTATATTCACTAATATAGTATCATACAGAATAGTGCACTGAACTAAAAGTCTGTGCTCTGTCTACTCATGCCTCTCTCCCCTCTAACCACAACATTTCTCTGTCTCTATAATTTTACTTTTTAGAATGTCATAGAGTTTAATTGTACAGTATGCAGCCTTTTCAAATTGGATTCTAGTGATATGCCTTTGAGATTCCTCTTTTTTTTTTATGGATTGAAAGCTCATTCCTTTTAGTACTGAATGCTATTCCATTGTCTAGATATACCAAGATTATTTATCCATTCACCCACTGAAGGACAGTTTGGTTGCTTTCATGATATGGCAATTATGATTAAAACTACTATAAACATCTGTATACAAGTTTTTGCATGAATGTAAGTTTTCAATTCATTTGGGTAAATACTAAGGAGTATGATTGAGGTATTATATGGTAAGAAGATGCTTAGTTTTGTAAGAAACTATGAAACTGTCTTCCAAAGTGGCAGCACCATTTTTTTTTCCCAACAGGAATGGATGAGAGTTGCTGCTGCCAACACTTGTTGTTATGAGTGTTTGGGATTTTGGCCATTCAAATAGGTAAGCAGTGGTATCTTGTTGTAATTTTCAATTCCCTATTAAAATATAATATTGAACATCTTTTCATATGCTTATTGTCCATCTGTATATCTTATTTGTTGAGGTGTCTGTCAGCTATTTTTGCCCATTGATTTAATTGGATTGTTTGTTTTACTATTGTTGACTTCTGAGAATTCTTTGCATATTTTGGATAACAGTTTTTTTTTTATCAGATATGTCCTTTGCAAATATTTTCTCACAATATGTGCTTTGTGTCTTTTGCAGAGAAAATTTTTTAATTTTAATGAAGTTCAGCTTGGATCATACCTTTTATATCCTATCTAGAAAGTTATAAATCCCAGAGTCATCTAGATTTTCCCCTATGTTATCTTCTAGGAGTTTCATAGTTTTGTATTTTATACTTAGGTCTGTTATCAATTTTGAGATAATTTTTGTGAAGAGTCTGTGTCTAGCTTCATTTTCTAAAAATTGGTAAGTAAATGTACAGTTGCTCCATCAGCATTTGTTGAAAAGATTCTTTTCTTCATTGTATTTCATTTGCTTCCTTGGCAAAGATTAGTTAACCAGTTGTATGGGTCTATTTCTGGGCCCCTATTCTGTTCCATTGATCTACCTGTCTATTATTTCCCCAATATCATACTGTTTTTATTACTGTATTTACAGTATTTTTAATCTATTACTTTTTGTGGCTCCTTGCTTATTTTATTTGAACCAGGTCACACCCTCCCCCATAATTATAGTTTCCTTATTGATAGTATTATTCCTTTATTTCCTTGATGATAAAAATATATTCATCATATAGGTTTTTGAATGTTGTCTGGCTTTTATACAGATTTAATTCATCTCAAAATTTGTATTCATAGGCTGACTGTGTTACTGTCAAGTTTCAATGTATATTTGAGGTTGTAATTTATAGACTAATCTTAAATGGGTATTTTTCTACTTTTTTGCCAGTTAGATCATATTTCTTAACTCTAGAGTTTTATTTTCACCTTTACCTTCTTCTCTAGACTTCTGAGGCCAGAGATAATATTTTTCTATTTATGAGAGAGATCTCATCTTTAGTGACATGGGGAATATTACAGATTTTGTTATAAAGGCATCACCCAAACTGTAACGAATAAGCTCTACCAGCTTTTCTTTTGAGTAATAGCTAATTTCATATGTCAATGACTGCCTATGTGTTATAGTGTGTTTTATGTGTCAACTTGGCTAGGTTGTAGTACCCAGTTCTTTGATAAAACACCAAGCTAAATGTTACTATAAAGGTATTTTGTAGATATGATTAATGTTGAAATCAGTAGACCTTGAGTAAAGCAGATAATCCTCCATAAAGCAGGTATGTGTTATTCATCAGTTAAATGCACTACAAAAAAGGTCTCCAGATGAAGAAGAAATTCTAAGCCGTCTCTAGACTACCTTCATAGTGAAGACTGCAGCATTCACTCTTCCCTGGGTATCCAGCCAGCAGACCTTCTCTGCAGATTTCAGACTTGCCAGCCTCCACAATAGCATGAGCCAATTCCTTCAAATAAATATCTCTCTCTGTGTATGTATATACAGAACAAATAGGTTGTTCTGTTTCTCTGAAAAACCCTAATACATCGTACACAGGTTTATATTACCTATAGCCCTTAAGGATTGTTATTTGAAGTGTTTTTTCTTTTCTTGCAGAATAAATACTCTTTTTTTAGCTTTCTTCTTTTAAACCTTTTGTGTTTGGTGCAGAGATGGAGGTGATGGTTGGGAGCACGTCATCTTAGGGAGGTTTCCTCTGCTTTTTATCATTGTCAAATTTTCAGAGGCAGAATTTTCAGACCAACCTTGATTGCTGTTGTAGAGTTAAGTTATTGAAAAGCAAAAGATTACTTCTCTTAGTTACTTTTAACTCCTGAAATTTTCCTTCAGGATAATTGTTTCTATTTTATTTAATAACTGTGACCTCATTGATGTAGTTTAATTTTTCTATATTTCTGTCAAACTTTGCCATAATAATTTAGCCTATTATAGACAAAAATAAATTGTTAATATTTTATCTAAATTCTCACAATTTATATAAATCTCTTTCGAATGTTTGTATATTATAAGAACATAAGACTACAATCTTTCAAAGAGAAAACAGTAGAAGTTAATTTTGAGATATCTACAGAGAAATATAAATGTCATTTTTTATGTTCTGAGCATTTTTGTAACAATACATAACTACAAAGATCAATCGAAACTGTTTAATTTCAAAAACTGTGTGTTATCTTAGATTTATAACATTCCAATAGATAAAAATATATTGACAAATCATCTTCACATTTAAAATGCCGAGTCTGTTCCATTTTGCCACATAAAATTCTCAGAATATATTCACTGCACTCACTCGAGCACAGCAGCTACTGTTTGCAGTTTCCCAACTTACCATTGATTCACTGTGACATAAAGTTTGATTGGTTTGTTATTTTTATTCTGTGGAATAAATTCAAGACTACACTACTAATAATGTCACTTTCAAGCACTTGCATTCTATACATGCTCTTTAAGAGAAAGAAAAAGATGGATTTATAATTCATGCCATGAAAACTATGGTGGCCCATAGATATGTCTTTAAATGTTTGAGTCAAAAAGATGGAAATCATTGTAAAGTGTTTTTCTAGACCATATACATCTATCTACACATACTAAGTGGAAGTGATGTGAAGACTTTTGAATTTTGCCATTCTTTTTTCCCTCCAATAACAAACAAGGTCAGGAGGCATATCGCTAAGCTCATTGTTTTGAGGGATGAATACAGATGGTCCATTATCATTCATGTGTTGTCGAAACATGATCACTGCTGCATACATCACAGGGTATCCACTAGCATTGATTCCGATATTTCTTTTCCAGTGTACCCTACAAATCACAAAATAATCAGTGATCAAACAAAAGGGGTTTTACTCTTTGGGCATGGACATTCAGTGGTAAGCAGTGCAAACAGCTGCCCAGGATGCCTGTTATTTAATATATGTGCATTGCATGTATGTCGAGAGTCATACTATGGTGAACCTCAGTCCTGACCTCTTTTTCCACCTCATTAATGTTTCCTTCTATGCTGTATAATTGACAACTTGTGATAAAGAAGTAGCCCCTATTTCTCCCATATGAAAATCATTCATAAGCAATAAAAAACTCTTCTGACCTGGCATTCAGTTTCACTCTCATCCCATTACTCCACTACCTTTTGCAATGAAATGCTAGAGGAGAATTCTCTATACTCACTATCTCTAATTCTTCTTTCATTTTCTCTTAAACATACTCCAACAGGCTTTTACCCTCACAATTTCACCCAAGCTACACTTATCAATGTCACTAAATTTTTGATCATTGCTAAATCCAAGAATCTGTTTTCTGGCCTCATCTCATTTTGCTTCTCAGCAACATTTATATCGTTTTTCTCAAAACATAGTCTTTCACTTAGCTTTGAGAATGCTGTACTACCGTTTTGTTTATATAAGTGTAGGAAGACTCTCCTCGGTCTTCTTTGCTGCTTAGTATTCATTTAACTGGTTCATTTCCTGCCTTGATGACCTTATCCTGTTAAATACTCTCTATCTGGCAACCACAGTATCTTCAGCCAGGACTACTCTCTTGATCTGAAAACTTACATAATATACAGCTGTCAGGTGCTGAAAATACAAAGATTGGGAAAGAAATGAGCTCATCGTTTAAAACACTTTATCTAGTAAGGGAAACAAGTACTTTGCCAAGTGATAACTTTTTTAAGTTTGAATTATATAAAAGTCTTAAAATAACACAATATGATACATTTAAATATAAAAAAGATAGGGTAGGAATGTTGACAGATAGAGAGGGCTTCAGCATGTGGAAGGATGTTGGCAAATAGTTCTTTTAAAATATTCAATTGAATATTGCTTTGCACAGTTATAATTAAATCAAATACCTAGACTTATGGTATAATTGTGGATCTAATATGTATACATTATAATTTTGCATTGCAGGGAAATATACATTCTGAATCTCATAGAGGGCTGATAAAGTTATCCATATAGAGATATATTCCCTTCTTCTCTCTTTTTGTTGGCCTCTTTCTCTCCTTCCATTTTTATTTTTTTATATCACAGAATAATCATACATATATATGTAATATATGTATCCTATATGTTTTACATATATAGTATATAAGAATGTTTCTACAAACACAGGCACAGATGAACATTTTAGAAATACAGTTATTACCAAGTAAAGCTATGAAAATGATGGAGGAAGAGCAATGAGAGTTAACTATTATGTATCATTATTATTTTCTGTTTCTCTTATTTCAATAATTTTGTTAGTTGCATATTAAATGCAATATTTGATCACAGGGATTGCTTTATGAAACAAACATCTCAATTTTATGGACAAACCAAGGGAACAGCTGTCACATAATCTTATTCCAGGATTTGCAATACAGCATAGCAATTATAAAGCCGACACTCTGTCTAATGTAGCTGACGTGTAATCAGTTTCTACTGTTGTTTTGGCCAAAATTATGTGCATTAAAATTTTGAGGGAAAAACATCTTTATTGAGTAGAAAATTATTTTTAAATGGATTTGCATTAGGTAAAACAATTTTTCTTTCATAATCATAATGCTATTTTTGAAAGTCTAGCACAGATAAGTTTTGCTTGAGGAATATTATCTGTTCCATAATTTGTCAGTTGTTTCAGAAGCAAATGTAAAGTCAAAAGTTTCTATTGCCAGAAAAATAAATACTAGCTTTTCATATTTCCAAATTTAAAAATTTCTGAATATCCATTGAGAGCTCAACAGAAGCCTCAAATGAAAGTCTACATAAATACTAAGAAGCTACAGTAGAAATGTCAGCAGTCTTTTTTATATATTTGTATTTAGCATGTATATAGAACTTACCATGTGCTATATTAATATTCATTTAATCTTGATCTCAATACTATGAAGGAGTTATTATTTTTATTTTTATTTACAGATGAGAAAACTGAAGCACAGAAAGGTTAAGTAATTAGCCCAAGGTCACACATCTAGTACATGGCAAATGTGGAACTTGAACTTGAACTAGACATTATGATTTCAGACTCTATGTTACCTAAGTATGAGGATAAATTTGAAGAGATAGCTTATCAGTTTTTTCATATGCTTCACAATCTTTCTACATATTAGATATAAGTAAAATGTAAAGAATGAACGTAAAAAGAAAGAACATGATTAATGAAACTTGAATGACCAAAACTGGAAAAAAAAATACCAAAAGAAGCCGTTACATAAAAAATAAAAACTTATTTTATTATCACAAAATAAAATAGCTTATTTTATTTTATAATTTGTAACAGGAAGATTCTTTGTCATCTGACTATATACACACACATATATAAATTCAAAATATTATCCAGTCATATTCTTTTGCCTATGTGTAATAATAATCAAAATTAAATAAAAATAAATATTTCCCAGAAAGTAGTATTGTATTAAAAAGGTGTTAAGTGTCAAAATACTAAACAGATGATAAAGTTGAAAAATGTATCTTAAAAATAATCTTTTTAACCTGGCTTTTCTTCTTCAATCTCAGGGAAAAAAATCCCTTAATCTCTTCCTTTTCTTCCTTTTAAAAATAAAAGAAAATTCATCCTAACAGTAATATATTTTAAAATACGTTGCACTTTCAGGGTAAATTTGATTAGCAAATTTTATAGTATTATTGGCTTTCGTTTCTTTAGTTTGAAATGTAGAAATGCTTGTTTATATTTAAGAAGTAATTTGTATTTAAAATATGCTAATTATATTTAATTAATGACATGATTAGATTCATAAAAATTTGCAAAGGCCTGAGGCTGAAGTTTGGATCCTTGCCAAAGGTTCTGATGGTCATTTTATTTACTATTTTGGATTTGTAAATACCCCAGTAAGCAGTAAACATATTACATTTAGAGTTATTTCTTGGTCAAATAATTCATTTTTCCAACTGTAAATAAGCATGCTGTGATGGTTAATTGTATATGTCTACTACTCTGGGCCCCAGTACACCAGATATTTGGCCAAACATATTTTTGCATGTTTCTGTGAGGTTGTTTTGGGATGCATTTAACATCTAAATCTATAGTCTGGATAAAGCAGATTTGTCCTTCCTAATGTGGGTAGATGGCCTCATTCAGTCAGCTGAAGGCCACAGTTGAACAAAATAGCTGGCCCTCTTGAGAGTACTCAGAAATTCCTACTGCTGCCTGCCTTTGAGCTGGGGCATCATTTCCTGCCTTTGGACTCCAAGTGAAACATTCACTTGTCCTGGGTCTCAAGCCTGCAAGTCTTTGGACTGGAAAAATGCCGTCCGCTCTCCTGGTGCACCTACTTGCTGTTGATCTTGGGACTTGTCAGCCTCCATAATTGCATGAGATAATCTGTTATCATCATAAATATCTTCATATATTTACATCCTGATAGCTCACGGTTTTCAAATTGTGCAGGAAAATTTGTGTTAATTGTCTTGATTATTCTTAGTCCAAAGCAAGAGTTTTTACCTTATATCTCCTTTGAGTGTTACCAAATGTAGGGCATAACACAACATAAAAGATTCAAGCTAGCAGTTCTAATAACCAGTACCAGTTCAAGAAAATTAATGCCCAGCTATTTTTTTGTATTTTTAGTAGAGATGGGGTTTCACCGTGTTAGACAGGATGGTCTTGATCTCCTGACCTTGTGATCCACCCGCCTCAGCCTCCCAAAGCACTGAGATTACAGGCATGAGCCACTGCGCCTGGCCTGACTTCTTATTCATTTATAAAAGAGCGTGTCCTTCTTTGAAGACAAGGAGCCAATTAACCTATCAAGGAGTTGATGTATATTTTTTCTTAATGTTCTGATATTCTACAGTGCTATATATTTTTAAATATTCATTGATTTAGCTGGGTACTGTGGAATGCATGAGTAGTTCCAGCTACTCAGGAACTACAGAAGGCTGAGGCAGAGAACCACTAGAGCTTGAGACTGTAGTAGGAGACTGTAGTGTGCTGCAGTCACCCCAGTGAATAGCCACTGTCCTCTAGCATGGACAATATAGTGAAACCCATATCTAAAAAAAAAGGTGCATCTATTCTGATTTTTAACTTGAGAATATTTTTTCCGAAATAATTATATAATTTTTCTTGTACACTCAACCTTTTTTTCATGCTAAATTATCATTGTCCTAACTAAGGATGGACCTAATTTTGTAAAAACAAAAAACACCAAACAATCAGAAATAATGATTTGTAATTAACATCCTTTCAGTCATAAACTTATTCGGTCTGGAGATAAAAAGTTGTAATTTTAGAATGTTTTAGTGCTTGAAATCTGGATGCTTTCACCTGATTAAAGAAATGTCCCACTTGTGTGTCTGTTTCTTAGATAATTATAAGATTGATACACAATTTCTTAATTGTTAATGGAACTAGATGTTTGTTGCTATAAATGTAATGGTGAGGAAGCTAATCAGGTTGGAAGTAGACTGTGTCATTATTTGTATTGTTCATATTTTGAATAAGACCAATTGGATAATTGACACTGCTTTTACTCAACTCCTTTAAGTCTAAAATTTTGTTTTTAGTATTTAGCCCTCTGTCTCTTCTCCTATGTACCATTCTCTGCCATCTTAACTCTGTGTCCAGAATAAAAAGGCTCTAACAACAAATTTTAGAGTATAACAGACTCAAATATAAAGATAACACACACGTATCCAAGTGTGAGTACACACATCAAACAGAAACAATACAAGCAGAGAGAAAAGTTGACAATTACAGAAGATTTGTGTATTATGCATTTCTGCTATAACAAATTATCACAAATTTATTAATTTGGCCTAAAGTGACATAAACTTATTCTTTTATAGTTATATGAGGTCAGAAGTCTCAAAATGGTTGAGTAGTACTATATTCCTCCTGGATACTCCAGGGAAAAATCCATTTCCTTAACTTTTCTAGCTTCTAGAATCTTCCTACAGACCTTGGCTTATGACTCCCTCCATCTTAAAAACCAGCAGGCTACATTTTTAATCTCTCTCTCAATCTGTTTCTCTTTCTCACTCCCTCTTTTGTCACATCCCTAAGGGATACAAAAGGGAAGCACTGGAGTCAGACAAAAGGCACTGTCTAACATCTGTAAGGATGCTTGTTATTATTTTGGGTCTACCCAGTAATCCAGAATAATCTCTGCCTTTCAAGAGTCTTAACTTGTTCACATTTGCAAAGTCTTTTTGCCACTTAAGATAACAGGTACACATGTTACAGGGATTTGGATGTGGACATTTTGGGGAATGGGCATTATTCAGCATGCTACAGTCAGTAGAGACAAAACTTAAGCGTTTTGTACAAATGAATTAAAGAAAGAATACATTGTCAAAATTTATCAATTTTCCCCTAACATAGACATCCAGTGAGCAAAAAAAAATTTACATCTTAATGTACATTGCCTTCACTTTCTAAAGTGGCTTACTTTTGAAACTCTGTTCTCCTTTGTTTGATTTATTTTTTTATTATTACTTCAGCATGTATTTACCTGTGTTTTTACAAAGTTTTACTCTCGTAGGGGCAAAATTGTCAGTTTTATGAACATAAGCATTCTCTTCCAGAGATTCCAGTTTAGGAGGAGAGTCTAACAACCATATACAAAAGACAGCAATGCATTTATGATGTAGAAAAGAATGAGGGCTGTGTGAGCACATTTCAAGAGTAACTCATGCAGCCAGGACCAAGAGGTATGGAAGTTCCTGTAAGACACTTAAACTGAGACAGTAAACACAAATAGAAGTTAGTAGACAACCAATGGAAAAGAGTGTGAACTGTGATGGGGTGTGAAGAAGAAAATGTATGAGACAAATAAAAAGAGAAATGTATATACCAAAGACAGATGATCAATGCTTATTTGAAAACAGAGAAATCCAATATGGCTATGATGTGGGGCAGACAGTGTGTGTCAGAGGAGGAGTGGGAAAGAAAGGCAAGCAGAAAGAAAGCTCATGAAAGGTATGGAAACATTTTGCCATTTTTTAAAACTTTTCTCTGGTTCTTACTATTTGTAGGAAAAGAGCGGCTTCATTTTTCACATTTATTTATTTATGTATTTATTATATTTTAATTTCTGGTATACATGTGCAGAACGTGCAGGTTTGTTTCACAGGTGTATGTGCCACGGTGGTTTGCTGCACCCATCAACCCATCATCTAGGTTTTAAGCCTTGTATGCATTAGGTATTCGTCCTCATGCTCTCCCTCCCCTTGCCCCTGACCCTCGACAGGCCCCAGTGTGTGATGTTCTCCTTCCTGTGTGTATGTCTTCTCATAAGGGTGCCTTTATTTCAAATGCGAATCCTCCATGTGACTTCTGACTAGTCCTAAGTCCAGGAATGCCTCCAAAACATCTACTTCATGTATTACTATTTCTGTAGAAATACCTATTCACTCTAAGTTTCATCCAAAACAACCCTCGATGCTATTGCAGAAATTGTAGGCCGTGAGGCCTGTAGGCACATATACATTCCTTCTAGAGCAAGCATACTTTCCTAAAGGTAGAAGCCCTGAGTCTGGGGGTTGTGGTGCAGTGATGTACCTGTCTTTCAGCCACTTGTGATCACAGAATTTATAGACAGAAATAAATTATCTCATACAAACAAAAAATCAAATCAAATCAAAGCAGAACAAAACCTGGATTTGTCTGTCTCCTTCTTTGGTTTGTTGGCTCCTTCAGCATTCATGAGTCACTGCATATACAGCCCTATCCCAGAGAAATATCCTTTACTTGTTCTTTTCCCTTTTCCTACCAATTAAATGTTGATATCCCTGGACATTAGTTCACTTTTCTTACTCTACACAGTGTTCCTAGGCTTTATGTGCAACCACTATGCTTAAAGAGAATCACTATTTAGTTGACAACACTCAAATCTATGTCTAACCTTGTCTCGTGTCTTCTGGTATTCTGCCCATTTTCAATTAATTGCTTCTCTGTTACAAATTTACCCTTCAGCACCTGCCCTAAAATGGACCCTTTAAGCCTTTCTTAACTCAAAATTAGCAGGATGTTAAAGCTTTGTCAGTAGAGTGCACAAGAGAGACAGTGTAGGAGGAACAGGGCTTCTCTTCCAGATTTCAAGGTGCTAATTTTGCATTGCCTCCCTCCTGTTGAGTGGCTGGTCAGTGGAATGAGTGTTGAAGACAGGTGGCCTTGCTCTAGCACAGCTGCATTCCCAGAGCATGCAGTCCACCAATAACTGTATAGCTTTAGCTTGGACATGCTGACTCTTTTTTGAGGGGCTCCTGATGCAAAATATCACAGTTTGGGTCTTTTGCCTGCAGAAGCACCCCAAGCCCATCTGTTTGCCTATATATGAGCCTACAGATTCGTGATTTCTGGAGGATTATTTCTCATTGCCTATTGAATACAGACCAGCTCTAACAGAATAACCCAACAAATCTCTCCCCTATCCAGTGAGCTGCAATCACACATTCTCCAATTAGGGCTTATCTCCCACCTCTGGCCCTCCTTCCAAGTTTGTACTTCCTTGGGTGTTATCCTTCAGACCCATGGTAGTCTAAATTAGAGTTCTTTTTACAAATTTGTAGTTACTCTCCTATTATGGCTTAACCTTTTTTCTATTTAGCACTTCTGTTTAAATTAATATAGAGTTTCTGTTGCCTGAATGGACCCATACTATTGTATATCTTATCTCTGTAAATGAATACTCAAGTGATTTGAGTCTTAAAGCATGATAAAAAATAGCAAAGGAATTCTTAAGAGGACCCATTTAGGATTAAACAAGTTTTATTGGGAGTCTGAAGAAACTCCCTCGGCCTCCACAAACAAGTTTATTGGAGGTCTGAAGGAACTCCCCAAACCTCTGTGATTTAGCAGAAGATAAGATGAGGATAATCGCCCCAGCATTTAGACACATTTAGATTAAGTAAACTTACTGAGGCTCCAGAAGAAGGTCTTCAGGACTCAGATCTCAGCTACAGATTAAAGAAGTTAATCCCTTATGCCTTTAAATGACTGCACACTTACACATAAACATATAGCTTAGAAGGTATATAAGCTCCGAAAAACTTTTTAATTTTGAGTTGGTCTGGTGATAATTTCCAGACCTTCTCCCCATAACAGGTTACAGAAATAAAAACTCTCTTTCTCCCCAGTTCATATGCATCTCATTACTGGGTGGTGAGAAATAGCAGCCCAACCTTCCTTTGGTCCTGGAACAAAATTTGGTACACCAGCCAGGAGATAAGGATGGTGCTGCGTTCAGTGGCTGGCAGCTTGAGAGGAGACAGTCTTCAGGAGGATCCCAGCAGCTGCTGGGTGAGGTTTCCCCACAGGACTCTCCAGTGGGCCTCCACAGGACCCCTCCTGGGCAAATCTGTACATCCCTTTTACTTCTGGGGAAGAACGGAGATCAGGAGCGGATGTGCTCAAACAGCCAGTTAACTGGGTGGTTTGGTGGGAGGCTATTGTTTTTCTATGAGGGCTTGTTAAGCCATTTGTCCATTACTGCCAAGGGAAGCAATATGGTACTGCCAAGGGAAGCAATGGGGCTTGCTCATACACCTGCTTTGCATTTTGGTTGAGATCAGGTTTTGAGTTGGTTTTGAGTCTGTTTTGCCTGAGTGCACTCCGTCTTGTGTTTGTCTGAAATCTGTCTCCACTTGTTTGTGTGTCTGTCTTGTTCCTTTCGATACTATGTAAACTTTAAAATGGGAAGTATTGGGTCCATTCCCGCAGAGAGGCCTCTGGGAAGGAGAAATAATTTTTTAGAAGCTTAATGGGTGAAAGTCAGCTTAATTAAAAGCTAACATCTGAAATGTGTATGTATATATGTGTGTGTATGTGTGTTTGTATTTAAAAGGCCTTCTTATTTTTGTTTTTGTGTATTTCTCTCCTAGGACCTTATCATTTTAATCAAGTTTTTTTTCTCTCAGTTGACTGAATTATTGTGCTCCACAGAGGTAACAAATTTCCTTTTCAATTGTGTCTTTATGGCTACCCTAAAACTTTTGGTCACCCATAAACAAACAATTACTCTCTTGTTTTGGTCCTTTTTAAAATGTGGTTTTATAATCAGTTGTAAAGCTCTAACAGGTACTCTGGAATGGTTCCTAATAACTTTGGAGATTATGAAATCAGAATACAGGAAAAACATTCAAGATTCTTAAAGAGCTAAAATCTTCACTAATATCAAGCAAGACAGGAATTAACTGCATAAACTGAATTAATAGGAGACTGACGTGATCTTTTTGACTTTTTGCTTAAAATGTTGCTAATCCTTTCTTTTTGCTTTTCAGAGTCAAGGGAACTTTTCTTCTGAGCTATTAACAGCTTTTAACAATTTCATATATTCCTATCAACAAAATTTGGAGCATAATTCTTTCTCTCTACCTGATTTGTCCAGAATTAGAAACTACTTGTGAATATGCTTAACTTATGGCAATACAGTTATTTGCATAGGTGCAATAAGAATGTTTTCATTTGTAACTGGACACAATTGGAGAAACTGGTTATTTTCCCAAGGCTTTGGCTGGAATGGTGTGCTCTTCTTTAAGGAATTGAACTTGGCTTATGGGACCAAGAAAGCCCTTGGAAACTGGCCTCTCATTTTGTGTACACAGTTCTTGTAGAGGGTTTCTGGCCTGTGATAAGTAAAGAAGGTCACTTTCTGACAGGTGCAGAAGCCCCAGGTTTATCCTGGAACCTCAAGAGGGAAGGAAATTTTACCCAACTCATAGATATTTGATGGCACAATCCATGGCCTGGCTGGGCTTTACAAAGTCTTCTCTGAGGTTCCTTTGATGGAACAATGTTCCATCAAAGCCAATTTAAAAGATCTATTTTAAAAAGAATTATTCTTGCTGCACTGTATACAAATAATCCAAGTATAATAAAGCAAAGTAGTCTTACATGATTTGTCTTTTAATAAAAATGAGAAATTGGAAAGAGAAAAATTATACTTCAGTAAAACTATGGTACACCTGTAGTTAAATTCTAGTCTTGCCTAATGTTTTTCAATTTTTATTATTTTCTACAGTTTGGATTTAATTCCAATTTTCATCTGGCTACAAGTCTCCGAAATAATGTTTTCAATTGTTTTTCTTTTTTTTTTCCTTTTCCCCCATTTTTCCTAACTGAAAATTCCTAAAACCTGAGCTGTACTTTCTTAAAGGCCTGTGAATTGAAGACTAGATGTTTCAGCGGGCGCTGCTTCCGAACCCCAGCAATAGAGAATGCTACCGGGAACAAATCGACCTCTTTCATTCCATCTCTGTGTTCAGTGCCCCATAACAATGACCCTCTCTCAGAAAGAAGTAGTCAGAAAGATTAGGACACCCCATCTCCCTGTAATTCTTATGATGAACACGCATGATAGAAATCATCTACAAATTGACATTGACAATTGTGACAGGTCAGGTTTCATTACGGCAGGTTTCCATCACAACTATTTCAGTACTGACTGAGAGGTTAAGTTAAATATTAAAAGCTAAAAAAAGCCTGAATGTAACAAAAGCCTACCAAGAGTTTGTCCTAGGCCTTTCCTAGGCCTTAAAGCATGACAAAAGTAACAAAAGAATTCTTCAGAGGAGCCACTTAGGATTAAACAAGTTTCACTGGGAGTCTGAAGAAACCCCCCAGGCTTCCACAAACAAGTTTATCGGAGATCTGAAGGAACTCGCCAAACCTCTGTGATTTAGCAGGACACAAGATAAGGTTAATCACCCCAGCGCCTGTACCCATTTAGATTAAGTAAACTTATTGAGGTTCCAGAGGAAGGTCTTCAGGACTCAGACCTTAGTTACAAATTAAAAGAAGTTAATCATTTATGTCTTTAGAGGAATGCACACTTACACATAGACATACAGCTTAGAAGGTATATAAGCTGTGAAAAACTTTCAAAATTTGAGTTGATCTGGCGATAATTTTCAGATCTTTTCTCTGTAACAGGTTATAGAAATAAAAACTCTCTTTCTCCCCAGTTCGTCTGCATCTTGTTATTGGGCCATAAGAAATTGCAGCCCCACCCTCCGTTTGGTCCAGGAACAATAGTACCCATGTCCAGGAATTAAACAGTCATTATAAAATGTTATATCTACCTCTGACTTTGTATTCAAATGGTCATTAGACTATACCTATTCTATAATAAGAAGAAACTTCATTCCCTCTATCTACTCTATCATAGCAGTCCGAGAACATAATTCTCTTATACTTTCTTCGTTTATAAACAGAAACAATAATTTAACAGTTTTAATATTACATATTACAGGACCTACATATCAGTTATATAGTGGATTATACCACGGTGCAAGGAATTTTATACTTCTTTAGTTCTTAAAACAAATCCAATTTTCTGATTCCCAGTCATCCTTTATTGGTAAAATAATTCAATCTCATCAATACTTAATGATTCTTGCACCATCATCATCAGTTTAAAAAATGTCTTTAAGTGTTTGAAGTAACCCAACATATTTACAAAAGGGTTTTCTCATCTTTGATTTATATTAGATGATATAGACATGTTCATTTTGTAGACCAAAATAATCCTTTAAAGTCTGGCAGCTGCTTGACTTCTATGTTGAACACAAGAATAAGCTCTTTTCCTGAAACACAAGAAGGAGGTTTTTTCCTGAAACTTTCAAGATGAGAGCATCACTTATAAAGTGCTCAAGCCACATCCTGTAACAATCCTTCATATATGGCGTGTATGAAAATGTGTCCTTCATCTCTTATCTCTAAAAATTCCAATTTTTCTTTTGTAACCTATTCCAAAAATTCTGCTCTTTCCTATTTTGGTAATATGTCTTCTTACTACTGGATTTAGCTATTTTTTGTCTGATAAACTATAAGCACATAACTCGATCCTTTTATCTGCTACAATAATTTAACAAGTCCTCCTCACTTAGTCTCAAGCTTCAGTCACAAAATAAGGGAGTTGTGTTACACATACTTAGAAACTGCTGCTTTTGCTTCATAACATAAAAGCTACAAAAACAAGAAAAGAACAATGCCTTAGACAATTCTAGAGACGGGGTAAGAAAATATATACAGCAGTGGAAGCAGAAAATAAGATATTATGTTAATATTTTCTGACATAGATATGAGAGATGTCATTGTTCTTGTTTTTATTGACGTGTATAACTGCAATGACTTGTATTCTTTGGCTGCCTCTCTGTACTTTATAACATCACATAATCTGTGACATTTATTAATCTATATTATTTAGAGAAGTCTTTTTACAGCTGCTATAGTTTTTTATAGGTAAAATGGATATCTTTTAATATAGCAAATTGGAGACCATATTAGTCTGTTCTCATGCTGCTAATAAAGACCTCCCCGAAACTGGGTAATTTATAAAGGAAAGAGGTTTAATTGACTCACAGTTCTATGTCGGAGGAGGCCTCACAATCATGGTGGAAGGTGAATGAGGAGCAAAGTTACATCGTAGGTGGCAGCAGGCAGGAGAGCTTGTGTAGAACTCTCCTTTATAAAACCATCATTTCTCATTTCTCATGAGACTTCACGTATTCACTATCCCAAGAACAACATGAGAAAGACCCACCTCCACGATTCAACTACCTCTCAGTGGATCCCTCTCATGACACATGGGAGTTATGGGAACTACAATTCAAGATGAGATTTGAGTGGGTACACAGCCAAACCATATCAGAGAGTGTCTCCATAATCTTTCTTATTTCACATATTAGCAGCAAACATTTGAGGGCATCGATGCAGGGAGAAACATATCAACTTTGGGCTATGAAGGACCACAAATTAATCTATCCCAAGTAAGGGTGGCTCAGTTATGTTTCTTTGCTTGTAAGCAAGAGGAAACAGGCTGGGCGCAGTGGCTCATGGCTGTAATTCCAGCACTTTGGGAGGCCAAGGTGGTGGATCACCTGAGGTCAGGAGTGTAAGACCAGCCTGGCCAACATGGCAAAACCCCGTCTCTACTAAAAATGCAGAAAATTAGCCAGACATGGTAGAGCGTGCCTGTGATCCCAGTTACTCAGAAGGCTGAAGAAGGAAAACAGCTTGAACCTAGAAGGTGAAGGCTGCAGTGAGCCAAGGTAGTGCCACTACAATCCAACCTGGGTTGGCAGGGCCAGACTCCATCTAAAAAGAAAGGAGAAAACAACTTCATCGTAATTCAGAAAACATTTTTCTCAGTTTTATATAATCCAGTACTGTCATAGGTAAGCATTCCACTTTATAGTGTATATATTCTTTGTGATATTTAAATTATTCTGCAGTAGCAGTTAGAATTATCCGTTAATTCAAAGGATCCAGAGGTCACAGTTGATAGGTTCATGAACTGCTCTGATAATTCATATTAGGGGGAGTTACTATTTTCTCATCTCAGTATTTAAACTGCAGTCTCACTTTTGTTTATTTACCCATTTTAGTGTGGGTAAATAACTCCAAATACTCAAATACAGAGATCTGTTGCTGGCCCCCACTTATGAAACCAATTTTTAGATCAACTGATGTTTTTTGAATGCAAGCTGAAGAAACCAACTCTAATCAAATTGAGAACAAATGAACTTTTGACAGGATTCTAGGTATTTTACAAACCAAAAATAATAACTGAACAAATTGTCTCATGAGAAATAGAAATTATAGCAGCTCTAATGTTGTATGTCAGGGAGCAGCTGACCTTTATATTATAGGAACAAGAAGTAAATATTTCATGCTTGTGGATTATTTGATTTTTGTTGACACTATGCACCTCTGCCACTGTAGTGTGAAATGCATCACACACAATGCATAAATAAGTGATCATGGCTATGTTCCATTAAAACATTTTATAAAAACAAAAAGCCGATTCTCATTTGCTGACACCTGGTACACACACTAGCAACCAACAAATGCACTCTTAATTCTCCTTGTGCCATTCTGTCCAAGATTTTAAATCCCAGAGGAGACCCTCACTGGAATTTACAGCTTGCCACTTTTCTGGAATTAAAAAATACTTTGATTGACTGTCCTTTCAACAAGGAGTATATTGAAGAAGGGGTAATGGAAATATTGGGATCATGTTTCTAAAAGACGAGGAAAGGAATACTAAAACTATATTCCTATTATATAATTCCCTGGTAGAGAATGCAAATTATTTTCAATTCTTAATGAAAAATATGTGATGTAAAAGCTTAAACACTGCATTGGTAGAATGTATTTGAAAATCGAAATGTAAATTTTGCACTATTCATGAATGAATATGATGATTCAGGACATACTGCCATTTATGATGTGCCTGCAAATGAAATAGATGAGAGGCTGGAATTATTTATATCGTGAAGAAACTTTACCAATGACCCAACATGTAAACCTCAACAGAAGTTTAGTGTTTTCTATCCATAATCAACACAGTAAGTTTTATCATCAATCTAATAAAGAACCTCTTAAATATTCAGGGTATACTTAGTTGCATTTTAAGTAGGAAATTTTATATACCAGAGATACCTATACCTTAAGTAGAGGTGTTCAAGTCTTACAAAACTGCTACACTAATGAGTCTATATAAAATACCTCACATTGCTTTTAGGCACTCAAGCATGAAAACTTTAAAAATGTAATGATTAACTGGAGACAAAGGTTATATGATATAGCATCACTCTGTTGAATTCAATCAGAATTTTGCATTACCTAAAATACTGTATTCTATTTCAAGACATTTTAATTACATGGTCTCATCTAGATTGAAAATAGATACATGGAACCACTAAGAAACCTAATTATCTGTAGCTGACAATTGGTCCAGATGTCAGATGCATCACACCAATAGTTCTACATACAAAGAGTTTTTTAAGAGATTGATTTAATTATTTCAAGCAATTTAGGCACAAAAAGTATTTTCAGACAGCCAGCAGATAAATGTGTAGTGTCAAATTGTTCAAATTGTGGGTGATTTGAAACATGCATTTACAGACGAACAAGTACAATATAGACAGACTTTGCTACATTACTACTAGTTAAAAAACTCACAGACATTTGAATTCTATTTATGGAGAACTGGAGTTCTCATAGGTTGAAAAATGGTTAAAAAAAAAGTACTGTAATTAACATTAAAAATCATATTACTCTTATTGCTTATACTACTATTATATTCTAGTCCTGCCACCCATTGAGAAGATAAATTTTTTTAAATCTTGAACTAGAAATGAATCTACACTTATATGTCTTACATGATGTCTTTAAAATTTCATTCATCTAGTGTTTGTATGTATGTGTGTTTGGAGGGTAGAAGTAGTAATTTCTATAATTATCATCTGATGTTTAGAAGTCTAAATGTCCAATACTAATTTCAATCAGTACAGAGAAAATGCTATTACCTTATTCCATTAGTACTTGTTTTAATCATTAATTAATTAATTAATCACATTAAGTTCCTTTGCCAAATTTTGAATTAGACATGATCTCTACTCTCAAGAAACACTTAGTCCTATGAGAGACCAAAACTGTGAACTCCTACATTGTTTCTTTAGCTATGATTTCATTAAAAAAGTATATTTTATCTACTTATACTGTATTTTTGTCAAGAAATACATTGGTCATCTTAAGAAAATTGACTACATAATTGAACCAGTTATATTCCATCTCAATATTATTGCTATTAATTAATTCCATATATTTAATTTGCTCATGACAATTCTCACAATTCTAGTTATTTATTGCTGTATGAAAAATTATCCTAAAATTCAGCAGTGCAAAAGTAACATTTGGTATGTTCACAAATCTAATGGGGCAGTCTCAAATTCAGGTGGCATAAGGGAAACAGTTGTATCTGTTCAATGATGTTTGGAGACTCAGCAAACAAAAGCTTAAATTGTTTGGGGACTGAACTTCACTATCAGGTGTGGTAATTGATACTTGTAGTGGGCTGGTACTTTAGCTTGGCCTTCTCCCAATAACCACAATGCATGTGGTGTTTCAATGAGTCAGAATTCTCCTACAACAAGGTAATTAGGTTTCAATGGTAAGCAGCCCAAGAAACAGAACCTGGCAGAACTTGTACTTTTGAAACTAGTCTTATAAGTTGTGCCATGTTATTTCTGACCTGTTACATTTAATTGAAGTAGTTATAAGAACATGACTAGTTTCATGAGAAGAATAACTATCTCTACCTCTTGATGAAGCAATGACAAGTTTCTGGCGGAACATACTATATTACCTCTCTCTCCTCTCTCTCTCTCTCTCTCTCTGTATATATGAATATATAATATATATATGTATTATATATATATATAATATATATTATATATGTAGAAATTAACAAAATGAGTAATAAAATGACACTAATATTAAGTAGCATAGAGAATAAATAAAGATGTCGTGGTAGAACATGACAGAGAGACCACTTTTTATGTCAGGGCCACAAAGTCCTTTTTGAGGAGGTAATATTAAAACCAAATTAAGAATTCCAAGAAGCCAGATGTGTGAAGATCAAGAGAGGAAACATTTCAGAAAGTTGGTTGATTATTGAGAAGCCTTAAAATGGTGATCAATTTGGCATGCATATGGAAAGAAGATTGTGGTTGTGGGGCTGGAGAAAGGTTATAATGGTCAGAGATGGGACCAAAGAAACTCAATCACATGTTACTCTGTAAAAAGGTTTAGCTATAATTCAAACAGGAAATAAAACTGATTGGAACGTTTCAAGCAGGAAAAGAATATTAGTAGATCTGTCTGTAAAAGAGCACTCTGGCTACTTGATGAACTTCAGGGGAGTAGTATTAGGAGAATGAGGGAGAAAAAGTAAGCGACTTGGCTAAGATGGAAGTAGTGGCAATGGGGAGATTAAAAAAAAGTTGAAATTTATTCTGAAATGAAGTTAACACAACTTTTGATGGAATAGATATGAGAATGAAGAGAAATAATAAGTATTTATGAGATCATATTTCAGTTTATTTTTTCATAGCTACAGGAGACCATATGGAAGAATAGTGTAGGTGGAATGTTATTGATGAAAAGCAGGGCTTTTGTTTTAGCCTTGTTAAGTTTGGATGTTAAATATCAAGTGAATGGAGATCAGGAAAGGATACTGCTGTAGTTGGAATGTTTGTGTCTCCCCAAATTCACATGTTAAAATCATAACCCACTAAGGTGATTATGTCATGAAGAACCTTCATGAATGGGATTAATTACTTTATATAATTAATATAGCTCAACAAGAACTCTTTCTTCCCTTTCATCGTGAGAGGACAGAGTGCAAAATCACATCTATGATCCAGAAAACAAAATACTAGATATTCTGGAGTCCTAATGTTGGACTTCTGGGCCTCCAGAACTATGAGAAATAAAATTTCTATTGTTTAAAAGCCACTACCTAAGGGATTTTATTACAGTAACCTGAACAGATTAAGACAGATGGTAAGTATAAGTATACTAAAACAAATTTTGTGGAAATTCACTCAATGTGGTGGCAAAAATATTAAGGGAAAAATAGTAGAGAAAGTTATAAGAATATAATCCCAAACCCTTTTAGAATGCCTAAGGGTGTTTTCTTAGTTTCAGCAGAAGTTTTGGCTGAAGACAGCCTAAATCCCCCTCACATTTTGTTAATAAGTAAAGCAAATAGCCAGAGTATGTGAAGAGTTTACTTATCTAACTTGTTTCCTCATGTGATCTTAAAAACTAACCTTTGAGCCAGATGGCCCTCTTGGGGGAGGTTAACCAGGAATATTATCAACTAATGGTATTTGCTTTGTGCATCAGAACCTGGCCTTTAATCTTTCTCTGTTATTAGACCTATACTGAATAAATGGGGGAGGGCAAACTAGTGAGCATCATGTAGCTGTGATCTCTCTCTGGCAGTGGCTCATGACCCCTTGGCCCACTGGTTCACTGTATTCTGTGTGTGAGTACATTTATTCATCCGTTGATGAGTCAGAGTCTGCAGGACAGACTCCCACAGGTGGTGACCCTGACAGTGGTGCCCAATGTGAGGAGACCCCCCTGCAGTGGTGCACCCTGTGTGAGGATATGTGGCAGGTGAAGAGGACCCCGACGTGACCATTGCTGTGAAGGGAGAGCGACAGACCCCCTGAAGACAAAGGTCGAGTCAGTAAGTCATTGGTACTTGCTAGGGATTACCAAGTTTGGGGAAGGATTGCTTAGGCTGAGGTTTCATCATGGGACAACAGTTATATCAGTTCAACAGGAACAGTATATAAAAGTATTGAAACAGCTGCTTAAAGGCAGTAGAGTGTCAGTTCCACAGGCCCAATTAAGAAATGCAATGCAAACTGTTGTTTCCCGAAGCCTGTGGTTTCTGGCAGAAAGTCCACTAGAGGTAAACCTCTGGGAAAAAGTGGGGAGAAATCTCAAACAGCTTCCTGTGCAAAGGCAATGTTATCACCGGGCCAAAATTACAAAGAGGAAATGGAGGTTTTACCTAAGCCCCCTCCTTCAATAGATAAGCAAGCAGCATTAGAAGGAGAGCTCTTAGCCTCCCTGATAATATGGGATTGACAAGGCAATCAGGTACATAAAAAGATAAGGAAAAGCATTACAAGCCCAAGCCCCCTGGCCAAGAGAGCAGTAGGCAGAAGGAAGGCAGGGGAATTTCCACCCAGCAGGCAACAGCCACTGGGCAGGGAGGAGGGAGCTGCACAAGCAAAAATCCCTGCAGGCAAAAAGCTGTGCCCGGGAGAGTGAAACTTGGCCACTGCCGGGAATCATCCTGCATCTCTCTAGCTCCACAAGCAGCCCATGGTGAAATGTTGTATATTTACAAGTGACGTACCTGATTACAAGCTCTGCTAAGATTTAAGTAAAATTTAAGAATTTGTAAAACCTTTTTCTGATAATGACCACTGTTATTATTCCAACCCTACCTCTTACATAGCTATCTTAAAATTCTAATTAGGTAGAATAATGACCTCTGAAAGAAGAGAAATTACAGAAAGCTCAAGAATTAGTGAGGAGCAATTAAAAGTCAGCCATATAGCTTTGCTACCCAGTAGAAAAAATTTTCTAATTGACTGATAAGTTGCAAAACCTGTTTTCTATTTTAAAAGGCAACACTAATAGAACAAGCCTTATTTTCCCTTAATTTTTAAATGCATATGACAAATTTCAGTCAGATAGAAAAGCACTTTACTAAAACCTCTCAAGACAGAAACAGAAAGATTGAAAAGAGAAATAGAGGGAAAGAATGAGTAAGAGAGAGATAAGAAGAGACAGAGATCAAAGATAGGCACAGAAAGTGAGACTAAGGAAAGAGTGTAAAAAGAAGAGAGAGAGGGAAAGAAAGAGAGAGAAAGACAGGGAAGCAAAAGAGAGAAGGAAAAGTAAAGATAGAGAAGCAGAGAAAGAAATGTTAAGAAAGCTATAGATCTAAAAATGCACCTTAAAGGAAGATTATAAGACATAGTCAGAAAAGTTAAGGCATGATAAAGATCGTCTATGAAGGTTGTGAAAATGTTATACGAAGGAATTTATGCAGGAAATGTTGTATAATTTTTGTTTTGAAGGTCTAAGCAAGTTTTAAAATGTTAATTGTAAAAGAAATTCTGTGTGTAAACATACTGAGTAAAGTTAAAGAGGTATCCAGTTTTTCTGTAGACTAGACATTAAAATAAGGCACAAAAAGTTTTTCTTACAGGATGAACCTGCTCTTTTTCAAAGATTATAAAAAATCTTTTAGCACAGGCACAACTCCTAGAATTTCCAGTACACCAGCACTAGCCTGGAGACTCTTTCCTCATCAATGGCTGGAAAGAAGAAAAACTCAAGCCACAGTAGGAAAGACCCTATAGGACAACACAAGCCCCAGACATCACCTGAGGATGCTGAAAGGACAGCACAGAGGCTAAACGAATCCTACTCTGGACACAGACAAAATTCACTCCAGATCATTTGTTTATTTTTTACTCTCTCACTGCCTGCAGACTATATCTGCTGCACTCTATTGAGCCCATCTTCTAAATCTGCCTTATTTCTGTTCTGTTACCTAAACAAACACCTCTTTTCCCAGCTTCTAAGAATGCAACTGCTTGACTAGGAGGGATAGATTTACCCCAGTGGGGTCCCTCAATAATGGCACACATTGGACTAAGGTGCCAGATAACACAACATATCACTCCACTATCCTCCCACTGTGTGTAAGTTATAAAGGTTCTAACCCTTACTGCATACCTGCCCCAAAACAAATATGGTTACATCATGGCAAAGGAAATATTTTAACATTCTTAGCTGCAGGCAGCCTCAAACTAGGCAATGCAATCAATGCTACTTTCCCAAACATTTCTTCCTGTAATAAAGAACAAAGCTGGGAAAGTAATGGATTCCACTTTAGCTGGGAGGTCTGTCATGGGAAAAAAGCCCATAGCTTCCAGTTAGACAATTATAACATTTTAGACTGGAACTCCCATGGCTGATTGCAGGGTAGACTTACTAATATCTTCATCCATCATAGTATCAATCACAGTTTCATAGCCACATCTTGTTCTCCTATAATTTGGGCCAATGGGAAGATGGGATATACCAGACCTTAAGTAAAGTCCATACCACCCCAAGGCACCTTATGGCACCTGGGACATCTTAGCATCTTCCTTAACACTTGGCATGAGACATATCATAATTCCAGTTGCAACTATACTATAACCTTTATTCATAATCATGCTAATCAGTGCCTGATTTGTACTGCCCATCCATACGTTTTCCTTATAAGAACTAACATTTCCATTATACCCCAAAACTCCAGATTTGTAACCCGGGTGCAAGGACAGGCTTGGTTTGCCTCATGTATTACTAATCACAAAATAACTAATTTAAAAATTACTAGTGTCATGGTATTAAGGAGACAATCTGAGGCATTCCTACGAGTCAGTTTAACATGCAATTGGCAAGGTTCCTCTGTCCTTGCCACCTTAGAATGTGCTGTACCCCAGATCAGACACAAAAGATTCATAGTTACACTTATGGCCTTTCTAGTCTCAGCCATAGTCATCCTGGCAACTGCCAGTGTTGAGGTGACATCTATTACTGAGTCAGTACAAACAGCTGCCTTTGTAGATAATCTGGCCAAAAATGTGTCTAATGAACTTCTCTTATAGCAAAGTATAGATCAAAAAATTCTTGCATGTTTTCAAGCCCTTGAGGTTGCATTAGAGCATGTGGGGGAGTGACAGGATTCACTGACATTCTGAAAACAAGCTGTGACTAGGAACATAAACATATCTGTGTCACTTATCCAACATGGAATCAATCAAAACATAGTTGGGATGAGGTGAAGCAACATCTCTGGGAAACGTTTCACGACAATTTAACAGCAGATGTAAAGCAACTTAAAACTAAAATTTTAAAATCCCTTCACACTATAAATCTACACACCCAACAAACAGCCATATGGAAGGATGTGCAAGGTCATCTCTGTTGGTTAGACCCCCACTTCTGGAGGTTACTCTTTGACTGGAAAAGAATGTTGCTAATTGTACTGATAATTGTCTTATGAGTAGACAATTTGTAGGGAAAGAGAAATCTTTCTCTGCAAGTGTGTTGACTTAAAGCCTCTGTTATTAAATCTATACTGAATAAATGGGGAGAGAGTGAACTAGTGAGCATTGTATAGCTGTGATTTTTCTCTGGCAGTGGCTCACAACACCTCAGCCCACTCATTCACTGTCTTCTGTGTGTAAGTGCATTTATTCATCTGTCACTGAGTCATGGGTCTGCAGGACAGACCCCCTCAGGTGGTGACCCCAACAAAATTTCAAGATAAAGAAACAGTGATGCTGACATATAGGTAAGGACAGAATTTAAAAAGAAAACAATATCTAGCTACTGCAAACTCAGTGGAATGGTGACTGAAAACCAGTTAGAGAATAAGAGGAGAAACTGTGAGATGAGGAAGTGGAGACAGAAGTTACAAGAAAAAAATAAAAGAAATTTTGAAAAATTACCTGTGAAGGAGAAAAATGACATAGGGTAAAGACATATAGAAGAGTAAAAGTATTTGTGTTTTTGTTTTTAAGAGGGACATAAGAATGTTTGCAATCTGATGGAAAAATCCAGTGGAGGAGGATAAATTAATCATTAAAGATAAAATTAAGCATAAGATTAAATTTATAAGGTGAGAGTGCAAATGAAGAAACTTGTTTGATGGGTATAGAGAACCTTTCATTCACAGTCATAGGGGATAATCACTATTATCAATATACATGGATGTACATGTAGAAAGATTGTAACTGGATTGCGGGATGGGACGGGGCTCAGCTCCCTCCCCAATTTGATGTGCCTGAGGTTCTTAGCCTCTCTTTGCCCCAAGAATGGGGGAAGGGGTACTGGTGGCCTGGTGGGCTTACCGTTCAAGTAAATATTGGACCCAAAGAGTTTAGCAGAAAGTGATTTATTAGGCAGAGAGGGAGAGAGAAAGAGAGAGCCCCCACGCTGCCATGGGAGGGGACTACGAAGGGGATATCCACACAGGTAGAAAGGAAAAGACAGCTCCCAGGCTGTTGTGGGAGGGGATCCCAGAGAGGGAAATCTGCACAGGTAAGAGGCAAGCGGATTTTAACCATGGAGTTATTTCGGCTCCGTTTATGTTCTCGTTTAATAAGAGTTCTTTCAAATTTCCTCTGGAGTGATTGATCTTTGACTCTGATCCCAGATTGGTTGCTCGGGCCCACGGCAGAGGCCCTTCTTCCAGGGCTTTTGGCAGGCTTTCTGAACAAAGAAGCTCACCTGGAATTTTACCTAGCCAATGCAAGGGAAAGTTAGACAAAGAACTCTAGGTTCCTGGATGAGGAGGTGGATGGAGGCATTGAGCTGGGAGGTTCTTGCTTTTCAAACCACACCCCTTTTAGACTTGGTTTTCCTTAACACATTCTCCCAATATTATAGAAAATAGAAAGAAATTATGTAGGTAGACAGGGCAAAAAGAATCTCCAGCAGAACACTTTGCAAAGAAGCAGGGAGGGTCTCCTAGGGAATCACCAAATTTCACACTCATATAATGGGCCCCAGTAAAAACTATGGGCCTTAATAAGCACATTTTTTTTTCCTTCAGGCACACTAAGACAGGGAAGCTAGAAGCAAACACAGTGGGGATGCCTGCAGCTGCAGGAAGATGTCTGGAAACAGACACAGAAACTCTCCTTCCCAGATAAGCAAAACAAAGCAGCACAGAGCAGCACAGAGTCTGCCTACATGATCAAGGAATGGGGTGAGAGATGATAGAAAACCCTGCTCTATGCAGATTTTATTCCTGCTCCCGATTAAAGCTTAAGCCCTTAGAAAGATAGACATTCTCTTCTCTGTGGCCCATTTACAAAAACCCTGACATTTTTACTGCAGCTTGGCAATGTGCTTGGGACCCCTCTCTGTGACAGAAAGTTGTTCTTTCCTTTTGTCTATTAAACTCCTGCTCCAATCTCACTGTGTGTGTGTGTGTATCCAAAACCTTGACTTCCTTGGTCATGAGACCAAAAACCTTAGTATTTACCCCAGACAATGCAGTACTTCATGGGGGGCCTGCTCAGGATTTGAAGGTGAATTCATCAGAAGAGTGAGTAAAGGAGCAGATTGTCTACTTTCATTTCTGAGCATTCTCTTCCTGTTTTTATTCTCTCAAAGAACTTGGAATCTTTCAGGTTAATGAGCCACAAGGGCTAGCTATCAGTCTTAAAGACTCAGATGTGAGGCTTGCTGGGGAGGATTTAGGCAGTGCCCTCAGAGTTCTGGGAATGTTAGCTCTGTCCAAACCAGTTTCTGTTCATGGAGAACTTTGCTGTCACACAGGGCTGATATTGGTCCTGAAGCAACTGAGGATTTCTGGCCAGGGCTACACCCTCACGTTATTCAAAGACTCCTGGCCTGACACTGACCCCAGCCTCCAACTGCCCAATCAGTTGTCTGCCATAGGATTGCCAAGTTTTCCTATTGCAAATCTTATTTTCCTCCATTCCTTTCTGTGGTCACCATGTTTCCCATCCCCTTTGTATGCAATGCTGTAGGAGGTTTTACAGCCCAAGGAAATAATTCAATTAGTCAGGTTTAGCCACTACCTTAGTAACCAGGAATGCTGGTCAAGAGATTGCTGGTTTTGTGACTTTCTATAGACAGGGACATTTCATGATCAGATCTGATAAACTAACTCCTAATGATGGCACTTTCTGGGGTTGGGTAGGAGGTTACTTCCTATCCGCCCCCGCCATCCCAATGAACATCCCTCTCCCCACCTAGGCTGTTTCTTTTCCAATGTGAAGAGCCAGCACTCCTCAGTCAGACTGGGTAGCCCCTCTATGAGGCAAATTAACTTTCTCCTGTTAGGAGGTTTCTGTGGGGACAGCTTGCCACATGTCTAACTTCCCTCTCTGTCCTTTGTTTAGAGCATATGGCAGTAAAGTAACTGCCTGATACTTCAAGGCTTACATTGTCACCTAGTGGAAGGGAATTTTCTCCATGGGGAAACTTGTCTGCAATTTGCAAAAAGCCTCTAGCTTTCCAGTTCTCATCCCCTTTATGTATTTCTAATAGTGACCAAACCTTACTCCCCCTCTGTGAGAGGAAGAACTCTGCTGTCAGCAGTGAGGAGAAAAATGTCCTCTGAAACCAAATTTTAGTCACAATACTATCTCCATTAGCAGGAAGGTCACCATTTAACCCTTACGTTCTCTTGAGACACCTATTCTGTCTACAACTAGAATGGCATCTAAATAGAAAGGAGATTTTATCCCTGAAAGTTAACCAGAACCACCACTAGAGAATAAATTCTCTAGTCCAGGTTAAAATAGCAAGATATAAAGCTCAGCTCAGTATACTACCCCATTAAGGGTCCTTGCTCAAATTCAACTGTTATATAATCTCTCTTGAGACCCATCCATCAAGGATCCATGCAGGTCACACACGTCTAGGAGTTAAAAGGGTAATTACCCAATTATCTGAAAGAGGACTAAGATCACATGGGTAAGTAGGACTAGCCCATTGATTAGATCCTCTGGTACCATCTTTGGGGGTCATGTCTGCAACCAGGGGTGGCAATTATGGTGCCAGGACCCAGGGACCAAAGAGGGAGAACAGTCAGGGGACACCCCCACTGTTGTCCCCTCCACCCTGGGTCACACTGAAAAGAACAAGAAGACTGAGGGAGACCTCTTCTCTTGTCTCTTTTCTAGATGGGTAACAAGCCATCTTCGACCTGCATTCATCTGGAGTGCATTCTGAAGCACTGAGACATTATACCCTAAGACTTTGAGAAAAAGTGGCTCATTTCTTTTTGCACAAGGGCATGGCCTTCTTACTATCTCAGGAATGAAGAGACCTGGCCAGATGAAGGAAGCCTTAACTTTAATCTTATCCAACAATTAGATCTTTCCTGTAGATGGGAGGGCATGGGTCTGAGGTCCCCTATGCTCAGGCTTTCTTTGTCTTGTGAGACAACTCAGACCTTTGAAGACATTGCACAATTGACTCAGCTCTCTTAACCATCACATCAAGCAGGTCTGTGGAGAGTAGTTCTACATCAGAAGAGCAAATTTTGGAGGAGCCATTGGAGGCAGCTTCAAAGTGCCTCAGTTCTCCCAGTCCCCTTTATCCAGGGCTGCTTCCAACTTTACCATCAGCTCCTCCAGCTCCACCATCTCCAAAGCTCCCCACTGCCCCAGCTTCATTCCTATCCCTACAAGAAATGACAGATGGAAGGGGCACCACTAGGGTACATGTTCCCTTTTCATTATACGTCCTTAGGCAAATAAAGGGAGACTTGGGCCAATTTTCTGATGACACTTATAGGTATACTAAGGCTTTTCAAAATTTAACCCAAGTGTTTAATCTTACATGAAGAGATGCTATACTACTTTTAAGTCAAACTGTAACTGTTACAGAAAAGCAGGCAGCCTTACAGACAGCAGAAACATTCAGAAATAAACAGCACTCCTATAGCCAGCTTAAATCTATTGAAAGAAAAAATTCTAAAGGGAAAAGAAGGGTAAAAGAGAGACAGGATCCCCATTCTCAAGAGGAGGAGAAACAGTGCCTTTTTAAACCCCTAATTGGAGCCCTAGTGAGCCCATAAATGAGTGGAAAATAAAACACTTCCTGATGTTCATTTTAAAAGGTTTAAAAGAACCAGAACCAAACCTCTTAATTACTCTAAACTAGCCATGTTCAATCAAATACCAGATGAAAATCTCCCTGCCTTTTTGGAAATATTAAGAAAAGCTTTAATAAAACACATCTTCTTGCCTCCCAATTTAATAAAGAACATGTTCATTACTTAGGCGGCACCTGACGTTGGAAGGAAGTTGCTAATACAGGCCCTGCCTAAAAATCTGTCTGGTTTTTCTCACTCTCAAGATGAATCTTTGCACTGTGTAAATGACACCCTCCCCTGTGCCCCAATCAAGGAAATGTTGAGAAGGCACTGGGGATCTCCTCAATTTCTTAGCTAAAAGGGGATATAGGGTCTCAAAATCTAAAGCTCATCTCTGTCAGACTTCTGTAAAATCTAGACCTAGATCTAACGTTGTCAGGAGTGACCAGAGCACCAGGTGAGAAAAGGATTAAGCCCATTTCCTTTAACAGTTAAGGGATTCATTGACATTATTGAATTTTGCAGACTGTGGGGAAATGGCTCAGTCTTTAGACTACCTCATAGTAGAAACTCAAACAGTTAAAACTCACACCCCATTTGGGGAACCTGAGGCTCAAAACGTCTTTAATCAGCTAAAGTAAGCCTGTCTTCGGTCTTTCCGTAGGAAAAGCATTCAATCTGTATATACCAGAAGTTAAAAGGGTATATACCAGAAGTTAAAAGGAAGGAAATGGTATATAGTTTTAACATGGAAGTTTTAACTAAAGCTTGAGGGATTGAGGCCCAGCTCAACAGCCAGTAAGTTACTTAAGCAAGTAATCTAAGTTGGTGGCTAAAGGATGGTCAGCCTGTCTCCAAGCAGTTACAGTGATGGCTTTGCCAGTGGCATAGATCACTGGGTTAACCATGGGGAATAACTTAACTGCTTAATCCCACCAAATGTAATAGGATTGTTGTCCTCTGAGGAAAATCTCTGGCTAACAGACAGTTGCCTCCTTAAATGTCAAGCTTTGATGCTAAAGAGATCTGCAGTCCCAGTAGAAAATCTGTCCTTGCCTGAGCCCAGCCACTTTCTCCCAGAGAAATCTGGAGAACTTAAATGTAATTGTGAATAGGTAGTGGTGCAAACTGGGGAAAAAATGGCAAGAATTATTGTTTACATTCTCTGTAAAGTTTTAATTAATGAAAAATATATATTTTTTTGAGACAGTCTCACTCTGTCACCAGGCTGGAGTGCATTGGTGCACTTACAGGCATGCACCACCACATCTAGCTAATTTTTGTATTTTTAGTAGAGACAAGGTTTCTCCATGTTGGCCAGGATGATCTCCATCTCTTAACCTTGTGATCCACCCACCTGGGCGAGATTTACAGGCATGAGCCACTGTGTCCAGCTGAAAAAGAATTTTTTAAAAATGCACTCAGCTTAATTGAAAGTGGATATCCAAGCTATAGGGATATTTGAAAGGCCTTTATGTTTTTCTCCTTATAAATCTTATTTTCCTGGAAAAGTTTTTTTTTTCTTCAGTATACTGAATTACTTTTTTCACTGCATCTTGCTACTCTTTGTGCATATATGAAAGACCCTAGAATAAATTCTGGTGGCCTGTGACCCCTTAGAAAACATAAAAGGCACCACAAATCCAATTTTGGGAAAAGTCTCTGTTTTCTTCATGGAACCCCTAGAATTAGAGGTGAGTAAGTATTTCTCAGAATCTTTCTCTTCCAGCTATGCTTGTTTATTAGGCCCTGGAAATTATATTCCTAGCCCTATTCTTATAGGGCCTCACCCAGAGGCCATAATCCAACTGGGAAATTGGCAAATGTAAATCTTATAACTACTGAATCTTCTGTCTATGTGGTTATATATGTGTTGTGCCTGTGATGTCTACTAAAAACAGCTCTAATTAATTGGCCTAAGAATAAGCACTTAAATCAAATATTTTTAAGGAAAAGTAATAGATGTGGTACCTTTCAGTTCAAGTGATTTTAATGTTTAAAAAGAGTCTTAAGAATTATTGGTAAAATACAAATGTCTTCAAGGTATAAAAATGTGGTCTAGATTATTCTGGTCAGATAGTAGGTTTGCTAAATGTTTTAAGATTGTAAATTGCTTCTTTAGACTTTAAATACTATCAACTTGCCAGCTTCACAATGGTGAGGCCTGGGAACACATGGAAATAGCCACACCCCTAACTATGCTGAAAGAAGTCACACTCTGTCTGCACCTAGGACATAATTAAAACAACTTAAAAGGTTTTATATTAAAGTTAAAAATTGCTAAGAGTTACTATTATGACATGTAATTGAGACTACTGGACATGGATTTGCATGCAAGGTGTGTTTAAAGAAACAGTAAACGTGTTTTTTAGTTGAAGATTTTAGGAAGGCATGGAAATGTACATTTTGCTAAGGCATAAATAATTGTCTTAAATTAAATAAAATAAAGTGAATGTTTAAGCAAATTGTAAAAAAAAATTTTTAAAAATTAATCTTGTAAAGAAAATTGTTTGTAAATATATTAACTAAATTCAAAAGGGTATTGAATGTTTTTCTGTAATTTAAATATTAAAATAAAAGCACAGCAAGATTTTCTTAAATGCTAATCTACTCTTTAGCAAAATTTGTAGAGAGTTATACAAAGTTTTAAAAAATCTCACCTCATGGTCAAACTAGTTGAACAAGATTTTCATGTAATAATAAAAGCTGATGAATGGCTTTTGCTTTTTCAAATTTTTGGCTCATCACTTTGACAAAAAATCTTATGGTAATCTAAAATTCTATTTTATAATATCAGGTGTTTTAAATGATGAACATATTTACAGGTTTTCCAAAGTCGAACTTTAATCTTAAGTTTGTCTTTCCTGACTCCTGGCTTTTGGGTCTGCAAAGGACCCCTGGAGCATCCAAGAAAGAAGTAAACAGGATTATTTAACATGTTTAGGTACATGGAATTGCCGTAATAATGTCCAGTGCTTTTCAGGTTATAGTTCAAGGAATATTAACGTGTTTCAAAACCATATGGGATGTCTAAGGTTCTGGTGTCTGAATACTTGCTATCAATCACAATTAAGGTTGTTATGTTGTCCTATTGTAAGCCCTGGAAATAACCTTGACTGTAACCATGATCTTGACTATAACCACCCTGGACATTTTGTCATTTACAGCTTGTTTTAATTTTCTTCAAAAGATGGTTTATAATAAAGTTATGGAACTTTAACAGATGCTCCTAAATCCAGGTTTCTGATAACAGAAAAATGTACGTAACTCATAAAAAGCTGAAAGGTTTATGAATATCAAGCAGACTAAGAGTTAATGGAATGGACTGAACTAATAGAAAACTACAGCAATATTCTTAATTTATGCTTGAAATACTGCTGATCCTTATTTCGTTTTTCAAAGTCAAGGAAACTTTCTTAGGAACTTTTAACTACTAAACAAGTAACCCTCCTGTGAACAAGATTTGAAACATATTTGTTTCTCTCTGCCTAGTTCCTCTACAATTTGGAAACTAATTATAAGTATTCTTAAATTAGAATATAGTTGGTTGCATCATTGCAACAAGAATCCATTTTCTTCTGCAATAAGACACAATTGGAAAAGCTAGTTACTTTACCAAGGCTTTGATGGGAAGGGTGTATTCTCCTTTAAGGAATCAAGCTCAATTGGCAGAGCCAATAAAAGCTTCTTGGGAAAACTGGACACAACTGTCTATACAGTCTCTGTACAAAGTTCCTGACCTGTGGTGAGTAAAGAATGTCACTTTCTAATAGGCCTAGACACCCCATGGTCCTAGAACCTCAAGAAGAAAGAAGTTTACCAATTCACAGATATTTAAGGGTGCAAACCCATGGCTGGGCTGGGCTTTAAAAAGTCATATCTAAGATTCCTTGTGTAACAGAATTCCATCAAAGCCATCATAAAGGCCTTATCTAAGGGTGATTATTGTTGTTGCACTTTATGTAAATAATTAAGCCAAGTATAAGACTAAAGTCTGTTTTGCAAACAAATCAGTCTTATCATAGGTTTTTTTTTTAAACAAAAACAAAATTGGAGAGAGAGAAATTGTGTTTTAAAATATCATAAATCTATCACTAACTTCCAGTCTCATTAATTGAAGTTTCTGTCTACATTTTAAACTAACCATGTTATTCCTGTAAGCCAACCACCAATCTCCAGCTGTGACTCAAAGGAGACAAAAAGGAAAGGGTAATGTAAAAATCTGGAACAATATTCTAGTTATGGATAATTATCCTACAAATCCTGCCAGATAATTTATAAGCCTTCTTGTGAAGTTTATCTCTTCTTGCCTAGAAGCCATCAAGCTTCAGATGGTACTGCAAATAGAGCCAAAAATGAAACCACCCTTCTACCCAGGACCCTTAAATCAACCCCAGGAGGAGCCCTAGCTGCTGTTCCCATACCACACTCCTCTCCAGCAGGAAGTAGCCGGAAGAAGTTGTTGCCCAATTCTTCATAATAGCAGTTAGGGATTCCATTCCTGGGGGCGGGTGGAATGTTATAGGAAATATAAATTATTTAGGTAGACTGTTAGGGTAAAGAGAGTCACAGAAATAACTTCCTTTCTAACCTCATGCAGTTCAAATAAATCACTTGTCTTCTATCAAAGGGTAGCCTGAAAGATGTGGTTGTAAAACACAGATAAACTTGGGTTCAGAAGGAGTGTGGGGGTAATCACCAAACTTCACACTCATACAATGGGCCCCAATAAAAACAGTAGGCCTTAATCAGCACATTTTTTTTCCTTCAGGCACACTAAGATAGGGAAGCTAGAAGCAGATTCAGGGGGGATAACTGCAGTTGCAAGAAGATGTTTGGAAACAGACATGGAAACTCCCTTGCAGATAAGCAAAGCAAAGCAGCACAGACTGAGAGTCTGCTTACATGATCAAGGGATGGGGTGAGAGCTGTTAGAAAACTCTGCTCTATGCAGATAACACACCTGGTCCTGACTATCTTCAGGCCTTAGAAAGATAAGACACGTCTTCTCTCTAGCCCATTTATGAAAACCCTGACATTTTTACTACAATTTGGCAATGTGCTCGGGATCCCTCTCTGTGACAGAGAGCTGTTCTTTCCTTTCACTTATTAAACTTCTTCTCCAATTTCACTCAGTGCCTGTGTGTCCAAAATCTTGATTTACTTGGTGTTGAGACCAAGAACCTTGATATCTACACCAGACAACAGGGCTGCTTCAGTGATATTTACTAAACACAAGACAAAACCATGCAATGTGTATACTTTCAAGAAACCTGTCATCACTATTTTTTTCTGTCATTAAAGGTATATCTTTAACTTGAAGTCAGAAACAAGTGTAGAATGGTGCTGTTTAAATTCAGTAGATTTATAGACATAAAATACTTTTTTTTTTTGAGACAGAGTTTTGCTCTTGTTACCCAGGCTGGAGTGCAATGGCAGGATCTCGGCTCATGGCAGCCTCCTCCTCCTGGGTTCAAGCAATTCTCCTACCTCAGCCTCCCGAGTAGCTGGGACTACAGGTGCACACCACCATGCCCAGCCAATTTTTGTATTTTTAGTAGAGACGGGGTTTCACCATGTTGACCAGGATGGTCTCAATCTCTTGACCTGGTGATCCACCTGCCTCGGCCTCCCAAAGTGCTGGGATTATAGGTGTGAGCCACCGCACCTGGCCGACATAAAATACTTTACATGGGTCCTGCACCACGAGTGATGCTGGTGTGAATGGGCACATTCAAGAAACCAGCCCTATACCTGCCAGCACCCACAACCATCTAACATCACTGCTGGCACCAACATGTGCACATATGGCAGCACCCTTGTGCCCATCAGGGACCTATCTCAGTTGACAAGCATGCAACCTGCTGTGCTACTCCTGCTGCTGGAACATTTGAATGAGCACAAATCTCACTGCTGTTGCCAAAGAAGTGCTTTGGATAGCACCATCCTCAGACATTTTTTGACCAGTGGTATAGGAAAACCTCAGCCCCTTCACCAGGTTCTTAACCTGGAGGGGCCAGAGAACAAAGTTGGGGTGCCAATTCCAAACTGCAGAGTTACAGCAAGTAGCCCACAAGTCCTGAGCTGAACATTGGCCCCATAAAGTCTTCCAAAAATGAATTCAGTCAATTGAACTCATCTTATACCACAATCAAAGGCCCAGGGAAATAAAAATAAAATAAAGCAAAATAAATCTCAAAAATACAGCTTTAAATATTGAAGGAACATCAGCTCACAAAGATAAGAATGAGCCACGACAAGAACTTAGGTAACTCAAAAAGCCAGAGTATCTTCTTACCTCCAAATGAACATACTCTTTCTCTAGCAGTGGCTCTTAACGAGGCTGAAATGGCTGAAAGAACAGAACTATAATTCAGAATATGAATAGAAACTAAGATCACCAAGATTTAGGAGAAAGTCAAAACCCAGTCCAAGGATTCTAAGGACTGCAGTAAAATGATACAGGAAATGAAAGACAACATGGACATTTTAAGGAAGAACTAAACTAATCCTACAGAGCTGGAAAACTCACTTTAGAATTTCAGAATAGGATCACAAGAATTAACAAAGAATCAACCAAGCTGAAGAAAGACTTTCAGAGATTGAAGACTGGCATTCTGAAGTAACACAGTCAGACAAAAATAAAGAAAAGAACAATAAAGAAGAATGAAGAGAACCTCCAAAAAATGTGGGATTATATAAAAAGACCAAATCTATGACACTTTGTTGTCTCTACAAGAGAAGGAGAGAAAGCAAGCCACTTGGAAAACCTATTTCAGGCTATTATTCATGAACATTTCTTCAACCTTGCTTGAGAAGGCAACATTTAAATTTAGAAAATGTAGAGCACCTCTTTGAAATACTACACAAGAAGACCATCTCCAAACACATAGTCATCAAATACTTGAAGGTCAACATGATAAACATAAATGCTTTAGGGAGCTAGAGAGAAGGGGCAGATTACCTATGAAGGTAACCCTGTTAATCTAACAGCAGACCTTTCAACAGAAACCCTACAAGGCAGAAGACATTAGGGGCCCATATTCTGCATTCTTAAAGATAAGAAATTCCAACCAAGAATTTCATATCCAGCCAAACCAAGTCTCATCAGTGAAGGAGAAATAAGATCCTTTCAGCCAGGCAAGATTTGTGTTACCACCAGACCTGCCTTACAAGAGGCCCTGAAGGGAGTGCTAAATATGGAAAGGAAAGATTGTTACCAACCACTACAAAAACATACTTAAATACATACGCCAGGGACACTTTAAAGCAACTACACAAACAAATCTGCATAATAACCAGCTTACAACTGGATGACAGGAAACTAATGAAAACAAAGATACAACATATCATAATATCTGGGACAGAGCCAAAGCTATGTTAAGAGTAAAGTTTATAGCACTAATTGCTCACATCAAAAAGCTGGAAATTAAACAACCTGCTCCTGAATGATTTCTGTATGAATAACAAACTTAAGATAGAAACTAAGAAATTATTTGAAACTAATGAAAACAAAGGTACAACATGACATAATATCTGGGACAGAGCCAAAGCAATGTCAAAAGAAAAGCTGATAGCACTAATTGCCCATTTCAAAAATTTAGAAAGATCTAAAATTAAAAATCTAACGTTACAACTAAAAGAACTAGAGAAACAAGAAAAAACCAACCCTAAAGCTTACAGAAAACAAGAAGTAACCATAATCAGAGCTGAACTTAAGGAAATGGATATAAAATAAAACATATAATGAATCTAGGAGTTTGTTCTTTCAAAGATTTGATAAGATAGATAGACCACTAGCTAGAGTATTGAACAATAAAAGAAAGAAATCCAAATAAACACAATCAGAAATGACAAAGGGGATATTATCCCTGACATGACATAAATCCAAAAATTTCTATGCATACATACTAGGAATTCTAGACTAAATGGATACATTTCTGGAAGTATGCAATTTCTCAAGGTTGAACCAGGAAGAAATTGAATTCCTGAATAGACAAATACTGAGATCTGAAATTGAATCAGAAAATTGCCAACCAGAAAAAGCTCAGGAGCAGATTCATAGCTGAATTTACCAGGTGTATAAAGAAGATCTGGTACCATTCCTACTGAAACTGTTCTTAAAAAATTGAGGAGGAGGGACTCTTCCTTAGCTCATTCCATGAGACCAGCATCATCCTGATACCAAAACCTGGCAGAGACAACACTAGAAAAGAAAACTAAGGACAATATTTTTGATAAACATTGTTGCAAAAATCCTTAACAAAATAGTTGCAAGTCAAATCCAATGGTACATCAAAAAGCTAATCCACTACAATCAAGTAGGCTTTATCTCTGAGATACAAAGTTGGTCCAATATATGCAAATCAATAAATGTGATTCTCCATATAAACAGAACTAAAAACAAACAACACATGATGATCTCAATAAATGTAGAAAGGCTTTCAATAAAGCTTGACATTCCTTTATGTTTAAAACCCTCAACAAACTATGCATTGAAGAAACAAATTTCAATATAATAAGAGCCATGTACGAAAAACCCATAGTTAATATCCAAATGAATAGGTAAGAGTGGGAAACATTCCCCTTGAAAACCAGGACAGGACAAGGATGCCCTCTCTCACCACTCTTATTCAACATGGTACTGGAAGTGCTAGCCAGAGCAATAAGGCAAGAAAAAGAAATAAAATACATCAAAGAGGAAGAGACAAAGTCAAGCTATTCCTGTTTGCAGACAATACGATTCTATACCTAGAAAACCCATATCCTTTGCCCAAAAGCTCTTTGATCAGATAAACAATTTCAGCAAAGTTACAGGATACAAAATCAGTGTACAAAAGTCAGTATCATTCTTACATAAATAACATCCAAGCTGAGAGCCAAACCAAGAACAAAATCTCATTCACAAACATCACAAAAAGAATAAATTAACCAGGAACACAGCTAACCAGGGAGGTTAAAGTTCTCTACAAAACACTGCTCTAATAAATGACATGACATAAGCAAATGGAAAAAAATTTCATGCTTGTGGGTAGAAAGAATCAACACTGTTAAAATGGCCATATTTCCCAAGCAGGTTTAGTGTTATTTCTATCAAACTACTAATGACATTCTTCATAGAATTATAAAAACACTATTTTAAAATACACATGGAATCAAAGAAAAGCCTGAATAGCCAAAGCAATCTTAAGCAATAAGAAGAAAGCTGAAGGCAATACATTACCTGACTTCAAACTATATTACAAGGCTACAGTAACCAAAATAGCACGGTATTGTTGCAAAAACAGACACATAGACCAATGGAACAGAATAGAGAGCCCATAAATAATGGACACACCTACAACCATCTCATCTTTGACAAAATCAACAAGAATGAGCAATGGGGAAAAGACTCTCTGTTAAATAAGTGATGCTGGAATATCTGGTTTGCCATGTGCAGATTGAAACTGGACCCCTAAAATCAGCTCAAGATGGATTGAAGATGGAGTAAATGCAAATCCTAAAACTTTAAAAATCCTGGATTATAACCTAGAAAATACCATTCTGGATATAAGTTCAACAATGATTTCATGAATAAGATGCCAAAAGCAATTGCAACGAAAACAAGAGTGGATAAACGGAATCTAATTAAACAAAAGAACTTTTGCACAGCAAAAGAAACAATCAACAAAGTAAACAAACAATGAGAGAAAAATTTTGCAAACTGTTGATCCAACAGAGGTCTAATATCTAGAGTCTATAAGGAACTTAAATTTACAAACAAAAACAACCCTATGAAAAGGTAGGCAAAGCACACAAACAAATACCTTTTAAAAGAAGACATATGCTTCCAACAAGAACATGAAAAAAATGCTCAACACTGCTGGTGGGAATGTAAATTAGTTCAGCCACTATGGAAAGCAGTTTGGCAATTTCTCAGTAAACTTAGAACAAAATCACCATTTGACACAGCAATTCCATTATTAGGTATGTATCCAAAGGAATATAAATTATTCTACCATAGAGACACATGCACGTGTGTGTTCATTGCATTGCTATGTATAATAGCATGGACATGAAATAACTTAAACACCTATCAAAAGCAGACTGTATAAAGAAAATATGGTACATATACACCGTAGAATACCTTCGGCCCTGAAAAGAATGAAATCTTGTCCTTTGTAGCAACGTGGTTGGAGGTGATGGCCATTATCCTAAGTCAACTAACACAGGAACAGAAAACTAAATATCACTGGTTCTCATTTATAAATGGGAGATAAACATTGATTAATATTGACACAAAGAAGGGAACAACAGACACTGGGGCCTACTTGAGGGTGGAGAGTGGGAGTAGGATGAGGATAAAGAGGCTACCTAGCTACAAGAAAAACTACAAAACACCGCTGGAAGAGATCACAGATGACACAACCAAATGGAAACACCTCCCATGCTTACAGATGGGTAGAATCAATATTGTGATAATGACCATACTGCCAAAAGCAATCTACAAATTCTATGCAATTCCCATCAAAATACCACCATCATTCTTCACAGCACTGAAAGAAAAAATCCTAAAATTCATATGAAACCCAAAAAGAGTTTGCATGTCAACGCAAGTCTAAGCAAAAGAGTAAATCTGGAGGCATCATATTACCTGACTTCAAACTATACTACAAGGCTGTAGTCACCAAAACAGATTGTTACTGGCATAAAAATAGGAGCATAGACCAATGGAACAGAATGGAGAACGCAGAAATAAACCCAAATACTTACAGCCAACTGATCTTTGAAAAAGCAAACAAAAACATAAAGTGGGGAAAGGACGACCTATTCAACAAATAGTGATGGGATAATTAACAAGCCACATGTAGAAGAATGAAACTAAATCCTCATCTCTCACTTTATACAAAAATCAACTTGATGGATCAATTACTTAAGTCTAAGACCTGAAATCATAAAAATTATAGAAGATAACGTCAGAAAAACCCTTCTAGACGTGGGCTCAGGCAAAGACTTCATGACCAAAAACCCAAAAGCAAATGCAAAAAAAAAAAAAAAAGATAAATAAATGGCACTTAACTAAATTAAGAAGTTTCTGTACAGCAAAGAAATAATCAGCAGAGTAGACAGACAGAGTGGGAGAAAATCTTCACAATCTACACATTTGATAAAGGACTAATAACTAGAATCTGCAAGGAACTCAAATAAATTAGCAAGAACAAAAAAATCCCATCAAAAAGTGGGCCAGGGAGATGAATAGACAATTCTCAAAAAAAGATATAAAATGCCAATGAACATATGAAAAAATGTTCAACATCAGTACTTATCAGGGACATGCAAATCAAATCAATAATGCAACACCACCTTACTCCTGCAAGAATAATCATAATTTAAAAGTCAAAAAATAATAGATGTTTGCATGGATGCAATGAAAAGGGCAAGCTTTTATACTGCTGGTGAGAAAGTAAGCTAGTACAACCACAATGGAAAACTGTGGATTTAACTATTCAAATAATACACATTGTATGTAGAAAAGTATTATCTCTCCACTCTTCGAAAGAATTATCTCTCTGTCCTTCCCCAAAGTACCAACCTTTATCAGGTAGTTGTGCAATTTTGAACAATTATTTCTGTGTTTAAATAAACATATTGAAATTTGTTTATTATGTATAGGGTTTTACTAATTGCTTTTTAATAAGAAATTTATTCTGCAACTTATTTTATATTGCATTACCAATATGTCATCATGATTTTTTCTCTCTTTGCATGTAAGATATATATATATATATATATATGTATCTACACACACACACACATTTTATGTATATACACACATTAGATCTATAATTTCAAATGTATGTATTTTAAATATTATCATCACTATTATTTTAACAGTTCTGAAGTAGAAGGTATATAAGTATACTTTACTAACTAATGACCATATTTAAACCACATAAACTCTACCACTCCTTTCAAAATATCTTAATATTTATACTGTTTTTTAGAATTATATCACTGGGAATAATGAATGCAGAATAGAAAATGAAAATCTTAGTGAATACTAACTTTTTGGGCCATTTTTATGCTCTCTTACAAAAGCTCCAGTACTATTGCCATGGAAATGTGTGTGAATATTTTTAGGGTAACTGTGAAAGAAAAATGAATAGGTTATAATTTCAAATATTAAAATTGTGTAATTATTTTAAGTTTTTAAAATACATTTTTTCTCATAATCTAATGATAATGCTGAAAGCTTTATGCTTTTGTTTCATAAGTGACTGTAGTCAAATCTCTTTTAGTGTTGGAAGCGAAAATTAAAATGCTAATTATCTGCTTTCTTAAGGTATTTTAATTACAATGAAAGAATGAAAACAGCTCTATTTCAATAAGTAGCTTATGTTAAAAATGATAATGAACCTTTTGATAATGTGATTGTTAATTTATCAGGACCAGGAGAGAATTAAAGCAAGATTTACTGAGATTTACGATGTGCCAGACACTGTACTTTGAGTTTTGAATACATTTTCTAATCTAGACACAATAATAACCTTTTAGAAAGGAGCAATGTGAGAGGAACATCTATACTCATAAATAATGCACTCCTGAGAACTGCTTTGAAAATGAATATGAAAAGTCGCACTTTCCACTTACATAGTAAAATCTATCCAATTCTGAATATGAATAAAATATAAGATTAAATAATATTTGCTTAACTTTTGTTATTATAAAGGCATAAATGATAATTTAAATAATAAATGGATATTATATATCTAATATTTAGGATGCAAATCAGTTTCTAAATTGATTTTTCTTTAAAATTACATATTTTCTAATTGGATTTGTGAATTTTTTTTCTTGTCTTTAATGTCACAGTAAAGATTAGAGAAAGTATATTATCTTGTATTTTTATCTATAGGGAAATCTGAGTTCCAGAATGAGCAATCATAAACACTGGATCAGAGGAAATGAGTTAATGAAAATCCTCAGCTTGCAATACTATTTAATAAATAGAACTTTGCTATGAAGAAGATCTACTACTCAGTAGCAGTAGATTGAGCATGGTAGGAGTTTCAGTATAGTATAATCATGTGGTCATAATTATTGAAAAAATATTGTTACTTGAATGGTCCTCTTTATGACAAAACCACATATAAATTGTGTCAGTATTAAGAGCTATATAGACCAATACATCTCATTTTACATTTGGATAATAGCAATCATTTTAAGTGAATGTGATCTTTTATTTAATCACTACTCATCACCTTCATACATAATTATAGCAAAATTGTACAATTTTAAATGTCTTACATTCCTTTTTCTTCTACAGTTGAGCATACTTTGGACCTATTTGCACATACAAAAGCAACCTGTCCAAATGAGAGCAAATACGTTTTTGTTTAGCTAAATGTTTTTATATCTCATAATTTCTATCTTAAAAAAAATACTAACAATTCAAAAGGACTTTCATTTCAATGTTTCCCCACTTACTTCTGTGTCACAATAAGAGCAAGAATCAGTAAAGTAACTGCATAATCACTGCCATGCATAAAAATGTAAGAAATATTATAATTCATATAATTGTTTGTGATTGATTACAAACTATTTGAGGCAAGAAATTATGACCTTATTAGAGAAGAGATAAGTTGGCATGACCACCATATACTGTTTGAAATTTCTGGTTGTTTGGATCCAAATGTATAAACATTATGTTTATACATTCTTACATATTAATTGACTTCTCTGCAAATGACAGCCTTGAAGATTAGATGTATGAAATATCCAGAGCAAGTAATACACTTTTAAATGACTAGAACCATGATTTGAATTTAAGGGACTGTGACTTCCAGTATTGTAAGCTTTCTAGTGTAACATCTTGTCTTTTACTTAAATTTCAAAGATAAAACTTATCTTCCTTTTTTTATTGCTCTAGCTAAGTGGTGGTAACTGCGAAGGCAGTGAGCATTCCTATCTCATCTTGCAACTTCAAAAGGGTAGGGCCAAAACCCATTGCTGTTATGCTTTTGTCTTGTTTTGCTCATTTTGTTTTGTTTTTTATTCTTTAGAAGTGCTTGCCTAGAGGATCAAAAAGAACCTGCTATGGCTTGGATCTGTGTCCCAACCCAAATCTCATGTTCAATTGTAATTCCGAACAGTGGAGGTGGGGCCTAGTGGGAGGTGATTAGATCATAGGAGCCATTTCTCAAGAATGGCTTAACACCATCCCTCCTGGTACTGTTCTCGTGATAGTGAGTTCTCAGGAGATCTGGTTGTTCAAAAGTGTGTAGCACACCTCTCCCTTTTCTCTCTCTTGCTTCAACCCCCACCTTCTCATTGCTTGCTACCTTCACTTGCAAATTTTGCCTGTCTACCCTGGGTCTTTTCTCTCTGTGTGGCACAAACTCCTATCTTTGCCTGCCGGCAAGCTTGTCAAAACCAAGCCCTCTGGTGTTTCAATCTCCAGTGGGTTCCTTTAGTAATCCCAATTTTCTCCTCCTACACACACATGAAGCAGGCTGTACATTTTATTCCCGTTAGCAGAACGAAGTATATATACCACACTCAGCACTGAGATAACAGGTAGACTTTCTTAGGGCCCCTAATCTTTCTCTTCCTAATAGTAACAATTGGCCCATATGTACTCATCTTCATATTCCCACTTTGACTCCCAAAGGCTAAACTCCTTTGTCCAGGCAGCCACCCAGAAACACATTAATAGCATCCTTCTCCTCTTCCAAGTCCAGTATCAGTGCCTCCAGAAAAGCAGTTCTGAAGTCAGACACCCACTGCTTCCAAACCTGAACCCTGATTACAGTGTCCTTATTTATTAGGAAGCAGGCAGATAAACCACAATGCCGTCTTCCTTTTATAATAAAACAGAAGCCAAGAATGTTAGTCCAAAATTTTTAGAGAGAGAATTTTTAGAGAAAAATTCTTAATTTTTCTTTTTTGGGCTTGTCTATTTTACTTTCCTTTCTGAAAGATATTTTTCCTGGATATAAAATTCTGGGTTGGTAATTTTAGGTTTCATGGAAAGATGAAGGTTAAAGAAAAACACAGAGAGAGATAGTGGCAGCTCTATAGCAATTCAGGCATATCACAAAAACCTGCAAAGGTCAGGAACACGTTTAATGCCAGAGCCCACTGCCACAGAAATAACAATTATCTGGGTAAATATAATTGTCTATTTTACATTTGAGTTTCTAGATGTTTGAGGGATGATGGCCAAAGCATATAACCTTGTCAGATGGAGGTTTCACTTTATGCACATTTGATAGGTAAGATAACTATAGCATAGAGAAGAGTAATGGGATATTTATGGTAATAAATTTTTGCAATATAACTGAAGAGGTTAAATAATATTTGTAATATCTAAAGCAACCACTAGAAATATATGCACAAACAATTACATACAGTCAAAAATCACAGTAGAAAAATTAAAATGGAATCCTAAAAATGTTCAAATAGTCCAAGGAATACATGGAATAGAAAGGAGAGTGACAAAAAGCAGAGGGAAAAATAGAAAACAAATAATGGCCAAAGTTCAAATATATAAATAATAGCATTAATTATAAATAACCAAATAAACAAAAAATAAGAGAGATTTTCATCTGGAATTAATGTTATCTGAACTATGTTATTTCTACAAGATACAAATTGCCAGTATCAGGAATTAAAAAAGGTATATCACTATAGCCTTGATAGATATTTGAAGAATAATAAAGGGATACATATTTTAAAAACCTAGATAAAATGAATTAGCTACTGTAAATGGACAAACTAAAAGATAACCCACCTAAGGTGAAATAGCTTTAGTACTTCTTTAATTATTAAATAAATTTAATTTGTAGCAATTTTTTTTATGAAAGAAATCTCCATGTTCAGAAGTTTTTATTACCAACCTAGCAAACATTTAAACAAACAACAAAAAATTAATTATCTTTTCCATAAAACGGGAGAGAATTATGCTAGTTTCTCATCACTCTGTGAGAATCATCAAAAAATTATTGGCTTAAAACAACAGCTGTTGATTGGAAATGAACAACCAAGTTCATTACTTAGAGTCTCATAAGGCTGAAATCAAGGTTTCACCTGAGATTGCTATGTCATCTGAGGAGCAGAGTTTATTTCCAAAAATTTCTGATTATTGACAGAACGCAGTTTCTGTAGTTAGAGGACTGAGATCCTGAACTCTTCAAGGCCACCTGCCATTTCCTGACATGCAACCCTGCCAGAACAAGACAGTTTGTTTCTTCAAGCCCAAGAGAAGAACCTCTCTCTCTCCCAGTACACATTCTCTGACCGTGATCAAGATCTCACCTGATTAAGTTAGGTCGACCCAAAATAACCTCTATTTTTTAACTCAAAATCAACTTATTAGGCATTTCAACTATAAAGGCAAAGTTTCTTCTATCATGTAAGATAACATAATCATGTAAATGACATCAAATACTATTCCCAAGTCCTGTTTATACCTACAGATGGAATTATAGAGAATGTGTATAGAAGTGGGTTGAAATCCTGATACCATTCTGCCTACCATAAAGAGCAACTGTTTACCAATTTATTTATAAACAAACAGTTCCTGTCCTGGGTATCTATTCTAGACAAATAAGATTTGTCTTTATACAAAAACCTGTTTATGATTGTTGATAGCAACTGTCTCATCAATATACCCAAACTGAAAATGATTTACAGTTCTTCGGCAGGTGAGTGGATAAGCAATATATAATAATCTATTCAATATGATAACACTCAACAATAAAAAAGAACTCTAGATAGGGGCAGTAACTTGGAGAAATTTCAAAGATGTTTCACTTGGTGATAGAAGCCAGTCTTAATGAGTTATATACTATATAAATCTGTTTCCTGTATATGGCGTTCTTCAAAGACAAACTCGCTGTGGTAGAGAGTAGGTCAGTGGTTGCCATCATTACAGGTGGATAGATGTTATTACAGGTGGATAGATGTTATTACAGGGGACTAACATGAGGAATTTGGAAGGAATTAGGGAGAACTACTATATCCTGATTGTGGAGGTGGTTATATGAATCCAAAACTCTGGATTGTTGGAACTGTCCAAGAAAAATAAGAAATAGGAAAACATTTTGATGTATAATAATTTAAAAATAAAACAAAAATATTGTACCTTTAGAAAACTGCTTAATGAGTAAAAATTTAAAAAGTAAAAAAAAAAAAATTAGCCATAGAACGATATAGTATAAAACAAGATTTTCTGAGCTCATCCAGTTCCTTTTCATTGTTCTAGACTTGAAGTCTGCATTTTCTTCAAGAAAGCTTGTTTAGTTTTAGAAGTAAACGGTATTTCAATCTGGCTGCTAGAGGCAATCATTGAACCTGGATTTGTCATTTTTTCTAGCCCTTTGATGTGGTCAGAGCTAGAAGAGCTTTTTTGTTTTTAATATGAAATACATTATTTTTTGAGATTTGATAGATTGAGCTTAAATTGATACTCCCCATTTAAATTCTAGTCTACTTAGTATTTATAAAATTCTTCAGCTCACGTCTATTATTCCTTTTGTTTCCCACAAAGAATCACGATTCTCAAGGACAAAAGGGAAGATGAAATTACAGTATGGCTTTTCTTTTTTGCATTATTCTACATTACACATAGAACATTCTCAGAATGTCAATACAGCATTCACCCATTTGATTGAAGAAAATATTTAAAAGAATATTTTATGTATACTCTTTATTTTTTTTAACTGTATCAACATTTGAGAAGATAATAGCCATTATATAATTTCCACTCTCTTTCTTGTTCCTTATTCTACTCTACATTTAAATATATATTTAAAAGATAACTACTGTATGTCAATATTTCTCCAATAATTTTAATTCTAAAATACTCATTCTCTGAAAGAATTCTGGGGAACATAATCCTGGAAATTTTTCATTTTGATGATAGGTTATCTGTAGTGTTCATACTTGAAAAGTAGGTTAGGAGGAAAAAAATATTTGACTAATTTTTCTTTTGTATTATAAAAATGTTCATAATGTTATTCTTATTGAGCGGTTGAAAGTTAATGACAGTTAGACTTACTTATCTCTACTAGCCCTTTCATTTACCTGTTTGCATGACAGTTGTTTTCATTTTCTGTAACATTCGTAATTTATTCGGATATTTTTCTAGGGGTGGCAAATATGAGTCTCATGGGACCAAAAATGTTACCGTTGGAAGGTATCTGGGTTATTGGAAGCGAGTCCATATGAGTCTGCAGCAACCTCAGTTTTTGCCGCCTCAGAAGAAATAATTCGACTAAGGGGCATAAGACAGAAAAATAAACTGAGGCAAGTTTCAGAGAAGGAGTAGAAGTTTATTTTAAAAGGCTTTGCATCAGGAAAGAAAGGAAAGTATGCTTGGAAGAGACCCAAGTGGGCAATTTGAAGAACAAGTACGGTGTTTAACTTTGATCCTTGGACTTTATAGGCTGGCACCTTTCCCATGATTCTCCCCTCAGGGTGAGCTGCCTGTATGCACAGTGCCCTCCTTATCCTTGGGAAGTGAGAAGGCACAGTGTTTTTAGCAATTTGTATCCATGCCCATCTGAGGGTTTCTTTCCTTCATGGTGATGTGCCTTCATACTTCACCATTTTGTCTTTTTTTTTTTTTTTTTTTTTTTAAGATGAAATCTTGCTCTGTCACCCAGCCAGGATTGCCAGGGTGCAGTATCGTGCATGCCCAGGAAGTTGCTTCTCCCTGGCATCTGTGGTCAATTAACATTTTAGTGCAACAGGTGTGGACCATCAAAAAATGACCTCTCCCTGGCGCTGGCTGCCAATCTATCATTTATAGAGAGAAAATGTGGTAATTGCCAAATCATCACCTGATATTAGTAGTGTGTGAGGGACAGCCCTCTACTGCCCCCGCTCATGCCTGTCTAACTACCTGTAACAGTTTCTTATTAGGCATTATAGGTAAGTTTTTCCAAGAACCAGTAGATTGTTTTCAGGTATGTGTCGCATTTCTTTATTCAACATAGAGTTTCAGATCTTGTTTAATGTTATTTTAATATGCTTTTCTAAAGTTATAGTTATGATTACTTGCAATTTCTTTTCTGCACTATTTCTATTGTTAATTGGATCTACTTTGCTTCTCTTCTATATTTTTATTTTGATCTAATTCTTTTTTGTCATTTTTTACATATAAAATTTTCTTGTTTTATCTTCTTATCATGCATACATTGAATGTGTATTTGTTCTTATGTTCTCTCTAGACTTTTGTCCTTTTTAAATATATGAGCACTGTAAAATTTATTTTTTTTTTCTGTTACTCATTTGTATGCAAAAGTATTTTTCCTGAACTTTTAGATGGGAGACATGATGAGATTGTTTCCTAATTTCATAATTCTGGAAGGTTTTCATCTGTAAAGTTTTAAATATACATGGCTTAGTTTTTGAGATTTTGGCTCTGTTCTCTCACCCATTTTATCTGAACTTTCTTTTTTCCTTTTCTTCATCATCCCTGTCCTTTTCCCCTTGGAGTCTATTTTTAACAGTTTTTCTTCAGAATGGGCTGTCCTAGAAGTGAAATGTAGTTGGTTAGCTTTGAGGGCTCGTGAGCTCAAATGATTAATACTGTATCTCTTTTAAGCCTTATCCCAGTTCTTTGCACTTACCCATTAGAGTATGTTAACCCTGAACCTTTGTACTCACTATTCTCAAACCAGCTCCTTCTGATTTCAAGTGAATAGCTCAGTTATTCTGATGATTTGAGGTCTGTCTGGTATGCCATTACATCCCCCTACTTCTTCAGGTACAAATATTGATTCTATGTAGGTTTTGTAGTTGATAGTTGTACACTTCCCACTCAGATGTTGAGTGACATGAGAACATTTTCCACCTATCAATTCATTTTCCATGATGCTTTAGTTTTATTGTCCTGTTTTTTCACTCCTAGCCATTCTGTTTAATTTTATGGGAAAAATATAAAAAATTTCAGGAACTATGCTGCCACCATTGCTTTCTTACCAAAATCCTAATTCCAAGAAGTTTTTTTTTTTTTTTTATGGCCTCCATCTTTGTTCTTGATGTTCCTGTAGTACAAAACAGCACTTACCTCAGAGTAAGTATTTTATCTTTTCCATGTCTAACCATTACATATTATTAATTTGTAGAGTGACACCTAACACCCAAGTACTTTTTCTAAGTGCTAGCAGAATAAAGAAATAAATTGTGATACCTATCTTTGCTCTCAGATTGAGGAAATATAGGGTAGATACATTAAGAAATATTTTTCATGTAATATGATCAATGCACACAGTTTCCTTTACTTGGCCTAATTAATGCCTTCTATTTCTTCAGGGCTTGTTTCAGAAAGCAATTTTCCTCTGAAAATGTCTTTGCAACCCTTTCTTCCAGTCCTCATTATACCATCCTTAAAAGGCACACTTTAGAGTTAGGCCTCTATTCACAGTTTTTCTATCCATACTATTTTTTTCACCTTTAGAATTTTTTTTTTTAAAGGCAGATTTAAAGAGTATTTTTGCATCTCTAACAGAATAAAATGTGTACCTTGATAAATATCTACTGGATGAATGATTTAATAGATAAAGTTACATTAAAAATCAGAAAAGAATAAATGATTTTATCCTGAAAAGAAAATGTAACCACAGAGAAAGTAACATTTGATATGGGTCTTGAAATCTTGAAATAATCAATAGGCATTTGGTAAGGAGTGAAATTTTGTTATAATCATGATCTTCCTTAAGAAGATGTTTTATTTCTAAGCTGGAGTTTAACCTACTCATTAAAGGATGTTCTCTGCACACTACCCACCAAACAAGTTAAATAAATTTCTTAAAGCAACATTCTTTAAGTAAAACTATGAATATGTTCTTGCCATAAATTGATTCTTGGTAAGGGTTATTTGTGAGAATCTTCAGTTGATTCCGTTGTCAGAACAACACTACTATGAATAGCTACAGTCATTTTATAAAAAATTCCTTTTAACCCTCTCAATTTTCAGAATTGCTTTTGGTTTTTAAAGGCTAAGTTCATTTCTTTCCCCCAAATGGCTCAAAGCCATTATATTTTTTCTTTATAGTAGCTCTAAATTGCTTTTCTTCTCCTTTCAGCCTTTACTCTCTTGGCAAGTGCCACCTCATTTTTTTCTCTCTAACTTAAACATGAAAAATTATTTTAATTTTCAAACTAGTATTCAAACTAGGATTTTTAGGGCAGTGGACCTATTCTGTATGATAGTATAATGGTGGATACATAATGCATTTGTCCAAACCCATAGAATATAGAACACAACAGGAAACCCTAAACTATGGACTCTGGTGATAATGACATGTCAATGTGGAAACATCAGTTGTAACAAATGTACCACTCTTGGGGTGAGGTGTTCATAACTGCGGGAAGGGAGTGTATGGGAAGTCTCTATTCCTTCTGCTCAATTTTGCTATTAACCTAAAATGGCTCTAAAATATAAAGATTATTTTAAAAATTGTGTGCTTTATATTTTCATATGTTGCATCATGTTCTGGCCACATCACCTCTATAGCAACCTTTTTTTTAATACTCAAAAATTTCTTAAGTACACATTTTATTTTATGACATGTTAATTTCTGATTCAGCATATATATCTAATTGTATAGTTTACTCAAAGGCAAGTCGTAACTTTTGAGTATTAAAATGCCTATGATAATTAATTTAGAATGGATTTATAAACTTACGGCATTATAATTCTATAACCTTTTAATGTATTTTTAAGAATCAAATATGAAATCCTTTACAACTATATTCACATCATCACCAGTTAATCTTACTCCTAATCCACACATATATTGATTTAAACATACACTCTTTTATATAGTTAGCAGGCAGAAATATTAGTAGAAGTTTTTATATTACTCATCAAACTTGGACACAAAATACTGAGAACATTGGTATAGTATATCCTTCCATGACCTGGAGATGTCCACTTTGATTTATACATAATCATTGAAACTACTTAAGCATTTTGTACGTATGTCAGTACGTATACTTTCTGAACAGTTTTCATAACAATCATGGGATTCTTTTTGTCTTTTGAAAGTTAAATTTGTGACAAAGTATACAAGAGAGAAAAGTCCATGTTATTTTAAAAATATATGTTTATCTACAGATTTATAAACTTAAATGTGAAGCAATTAATAGTTAAAGTGATAATAATTTATTTATAATTTATCAAAACTATTCAAGGCATGCATAGGCTCATTTAAAAGGCACATATATCAGGTAAATAGTGTTATTATTTTTTCTTTGTTTTTGTTGCCAATGATATAATTAAAATTCATGAAGTTTAAGTGTACAGCTCCAATCATGTAACTAGTAAATGGTGATCAAAGTTTTGACTTCAGGGCTAGTTCATTATGGGGCTCCTTCTGTGATAACATGCTAGCTGTACATGTAATACTCAGTGTAACAGACTCAATGAAGCTACTCAAACCATAAACCCAGGCCCCAAATTGCTAAAATGAAGTAAAACTTGCTTTATTTTCTCTAAGTTATTCAAAATTAGTCACATGAAATGTTCTGCAAAAGCAAATAGAGAAAACTAAGGTTTATACTAAAAATTATTATTATCATTATTATTATTGAGATGGAGTGTTGCTCTGTTGCTAAGCTGGAGTGCAGTGGCTGATCTTGGCTCACTGCAACCTCTGATACCCTCGTTCAAGCGATTCTCCTGCCTTAGCCTCCCAAGTAGTGGGATTACAGGCATGCACCGCCATGCCCAGCTAATTTTTGTATTATTTTTTTTTTTTTAGTAGAGACAGGGTTTCATCACATTGGCCAGGATGGTCTCAGTCTCCTGACCTCATGATTCACGTGACTTGGCCTCCCAAAGTGCTGGGATTACAGGCATGTACCACTATGTCCAGTTAATTTTTGTATTTTTTCTTTAATAGAGACGGGTTTTCACCATGTTGGCCAGGATGGTCTCAATCTCCTGACCTCACGATTTATGTGACTTGGCCTCCCAAAGTGCTGAGATTACAGGCATGAGCCACCACATCCAACCACTGAAATATTTTATAATCTTATTACCCAGCACTTCACAATGTAACGTAATCACAAAACATTTATGTCTGTATAAGTCTCTCAAACCAGTACCCCAAGTAGGTAGAATTCTGTGGAAATGTTTCCTGAAAAACACTGCAAAAGATCAGTCATCTATACCCTCTACTGAATGATCCCTCATCTTGAGTTTCTGTCTATTAATATGACTTCTACAATGTTCACCAACGTATTCCTCTCTTAAGAGCAGTAGTTAAAAATAATACCTCAATGACTCTTTAAAAATTTGCTATATTTTAATTTTAGATTATACGTTTTTATTGATATATAAATGTTGTATATATTTTTGAGATACATGTGATTTTTGTTACATGAATATAATGTGTAATGATCAAATCAGGGTAATTGGCACAATCCTTACCTCAAACATTGTCTTTTCTTTGGGTTAGGAACATTCTTAACACAGTTCTTCTCCTCTAACTATTTTGAAACAACCATTTTAAAATAAAAACTTGTCATTTCCAGAAACATGGAAAGAACTGTAGGTTATTATTATGAATGAAATAAGCTAAGCACAGAGAAACAAATATTACGTATGTTCTCACTCATATATGGGAGCTCAGAAGGTGGATCTCATGGATGTAGAGAGTAGAACAGTGATTACTAGAGGCTGGGAAGGGTAGATTATATGTTTGCTTTCAGAAATATCTATGCTGTTAGGTACTCTCAAGGCCTTAATTTAATTGTGCCACTTTTTTTTAAGCATTAGCAATTCTTTTTTAAGTTAATTATGTTACATTGTCACATTATTTTGAGCTGTTAGTGAAATGACACTAATTCCTCTTGGGGTTAATATAAAATGCTACAGGAAGACATTTCAAGATGAAAACTGCTTCTACGAAGTGAAACCAGAGTTCACTTTAAAGCTACTCTTGATGCCAGCTCTGAATTTGCCCAGTTAAATTTCATATAGCTTTATAATGTGGAGTGATTAGTGAGCCTAAAGGTAGCAAACACAGCACCTTCAGAATTAATAAGAACATATCAGTATATATCTTCATTTTACTCTTCCAAGGAAGGCTTTTTAAAAAACCATTAACAATAGCTGTTTATGAGACACTGCTATGTTCAGTAGAATAAGAAAGCTTACAGGATTAATAAGGCAATTACATTATCAGTTGTTATGCTGCTTTCTTTGAGTTCCTTGAACTATTTACACTATAAACCTCCAACTAATGTCTTTTGGAATTTTCTGACTTCTTAGAGATTTAATTGAGCATCAGCTTGAAACAAGACAAGTTACTCAACGACACATATTTCTTAAGCAGCTAATATATTCAACATCTGCATCAAATGTCATGGAAGAATATAAAAGGCATACCATTTCTTGAGAGGGCAGAGGTATAAATCTGGAATTTAATATACTCCTTTTAAGAGCATGAGATCTATTATCTACTAAAATATAGAAAAATGAGACACATATAAGAACATTTATAACAGATCATTTAGAATTTACTCCTTTACAACTTTAGAATTTATAGAATAATTTCTGTAAGATTGTCGGATCATAGGACATACACAAGAGCTTCAATATCAAACGATCCGTTGTGTAAACTCATATTTTTCTACCACATTCCCAAGCTGTCATCCAGTCTGTGACTGAAAATCAATAGTAAGAAATGGTGAAAGTAGCTTGTTCCCCACATGGAATAGACACAAGTATGTGCTGACTGCCTGAAAGTTCATTCTTTTCCATCATAGAAGTTTCTCATAGAGTAATATTTTTGAGGTGAAATTATCTTATTAAAATATTTACCCTTAATCACACAGAAAATTGCATAAAGGCAGGGCCATTTTTGGTTTAGCTTACACTGTATTTGTGGTGCCTAATACAGTGTCTGATATATAGTAGTCATTCAGCAAACAATCTATGAAATGATAGCTGTTTACCTGTAAATTCACCAGTTCATCTTAATTTTACCCTTGAAAACGTTCAAAACCAATTTATCTTACGGTGGTAGCAATTTAAACAGAGTTATTGGTAGAAAGACAACTGATTTTCTTCTGCATTATTTAGGATCAGGTTTGCCTTTGACAGAAAACCTAAAGTAACAGTAGCATTAAACAAGACAACAGTTAATTTCTCTCCTGTGAGGAAGTCTGGAGTTAAACAATCACAAACTGACTCCTTGTGTCTCTTGATGTTATTCTGTATCTCTTAGAAGTTATCATAATAATTTTTCCTCCTAAATTCCACTTATAGAAAAATTTATTTTCACCAGCTTTAGTCATTCTGTTTACCTTCTGGCTATCAGTTAAAATAAATAAATAAATAAATAAATAAATAAATAAATAAATAATGTTTTCCCAGGAATTTTATACACTACTTTTTTATGCATTTCATTGATCATATGCACAAAACTACATCAGAAATATTCCATAGTAGCCATTCTTTCCTCCTTCAGAAGTATTACATGTCTCTTGTTTAGTCAGGAACATAGATTAAAAAAGATAAAGATTATATTTTAATTATATATCCAATATATAATTCAATATATATTTATTATATTCAATAAAAATTCAATAATATATAAAAATATTATCTATGTTGATCAATTTCAATATGTTATGTTTTTTTAAATTCTATTTTGAATAAAGAAATTTTTCAAGATTATCCTCTATGTCATGAAGTTAGATGTATCCACATGACTAGGTTTTGGCGATTGCAATTTACATGAAAGTAATATGTGAAAATCAGGAAAATTTCCTAAATTGAGTGTATGTTTTTTTTATTTCCTTTACTTCTTAGTAGCTGGAATGATCAAGTCTTTAAATCTGACATTGATCTCCTTGAGATTTTAACATAATAAGCATTCTTGCTCATTTTCCATTTTCCACCAAAATATAATATCTTTTATTGTTAACCTTTATTAAATGGGTATCTATCTGAAATGGGTGGCATTTAATTGCATTTTAACAAGCTTTTAATTTTTGACAAAATTAAAATTTATTGAGTATGTCACTATAAGCTATAGATATTTATTAGAAGTATTAGTTTAAATAACTCCTAGTCTAATTCTTTTCCTGCCTCAAAACAAATTTTTTAAAAAAATCTCTAATGAGGATATCTCCATTTACATTTCTTCTTTGTCCAAATTATCCCACTGCATACTGAAGAATATCCAAATCCTTACCTGGTAATTCAGAACTGTCACTGCTTCAGATCAAGCTGTTCTTGATAGCTTATTTTTCTTATTTATTTGTGCACTCTGCATACTATTCAGATTTCTTAGATACATCTCATACCTTCTCTGCTTTTCCCTCACCACAATCTCTACTTTAACTGCACATTTCATCAACACTCATTTTTGTTCTGTTATCACTGTTTCCCATTAAGGCTGAGATTAAATGCCATGTTTCATAAGATATGTCTATTTTGATCTTTTCAGCAAAAAATAATTATCCCATTCTCTGAACTCAAAATACTTAAGAAATGTATTTCTTTCTACTTGGCAATATATGTGTGTATGTGTGTGTGTTGTTTATGTGTGTAGATATAGTTATGTTCTCATTAAAATCTTGGAAGTTGTTTTGCACAACTCTGATAGCATATCTTGTGCAGAGTAAGTGTTCAGTTAATATTTTTGAACGAAATAAGGCTACGTAATCTCACATCACTCAGATGAATACCCTCTCATGTAGTACATTTCTTTGAAATTTAAGAATCAGTTCTACATTCTATTGGTATGTTCACTTGCTATTTATCTTGATAACTGATTTCAGGTAACTTCACCTTTGTAGATCAATGAGGACTGTGCCTTCCCCTATCAATTTAAGAGGGTGTTAGTGGAAAGACTATACATAATTAAAATAGTATTCTTTTCTGATAATGTAATTGTAATAGAAATGCCAATTATGGTGTTGCTTTCCCTACAGGCCTTCTGAGAGAAAGCTCCTTGAGCTTCAACAAGAGGCAAGCCATGGAACCAACCAAAATGTCCATCAAGGTTAGACTGGATAAGAAAATGTGGCACACATACACCATGGAATACTATGCAGCCATAAAAAGAAATGAGATCATGTCCTTGGCAGGGACATGGATGAAGCTGGAATCCATCATCCTCAGCAAACTAACACAGGAACAGAAAACCAAACATCACAGGTTCTCCCTCGTAAGTGGGAGCTGAACAATGAGAACACATGGACACAGGGAGGGGAACAACAAAAACCTGGGCCTGTTGGTGGTGGCAAGGGGAGGAAGAGCACCAGCACGTATAGTTAATACCTAGGTGACAGGTTGATAGGTGCAGCAAACCACCATGACATGTATTTACCTATGTAACAGACCTGCATGTTCTACATATAGATCATGTATCCAGGAACTTAAAGTTAAAAAAAAAAAGAAAGAAAGAAAAAAGAAAAAGAGGCAAGCTTAGATGGCAAATTGTTTTTTATCACATTATCAAAAACACATTTATAAATCTGTAGACAAGTGCATGTGTGTCTTAGAATTTATTTTATAAGCATATCAGCCGAATTCCTTTTCTTTTCCAAATTCAACTTTTTGATATTCAGTGAGCCAGCTCAGTGTGAGTTACAAAGTTGTGGTCCTTTGCCTCATATAGTTTGTTGTGTTATTGGGAGAAAGAGTCTACTAAGTAAGCAACATTGAGGACCTCCTCAATCATAATTGTTGGTGCTCTGAAGCAGTTAGAGAAGGCATGCAATCCAATCTACAGATATCAAGGGAGGCGTCCTGAAGAACGTGTTTAGGACAAGATTCAAGAACTTTCCCATATAATAGTGAAAGAGTGAATGGTCCATTAGAGAAACAGAGAGAAGTTCAGTTTACACAGAACCTGTTTTGTAATGAGAAGTGATAGAGGTAAATGATGTGGAAAAAGTAACCAAGGGTCAGTGAATAGATTCAGTAAGATTAATGCATGGTTCCAGAGGATTAATAGATGATTGTGTATTTTTATTTTCTTTTACAGAAGCAATATCTTTTTAAGTGTGTTGTTTAAAAATTTGCTTAGATAAAATTTATCCCATAAATGTATTATTAAATCTTTGAGGGGATAGCGTTTTCCTCCTTTGAGAATATTACAGATACATCAGGGAGTAATAATTATCCCTGTGTAATAATTATTTATACAATTTCTAATTTAATAAGTGTAGATTGATTCACAATAATTTCATCATAATAATTCATAATAATGATGAGCCATGGTTATTTGCTTAATGATAATGGAAAAATAAAATTTACAAATGACTTTGTAAATATAATTATGTGTCTAAGAACACTATTCTCCTGTACTCTAATATCCCCAAAAAGGCAACTATTAGGTAGAATGTTTGAATTTTTGAGTCAGAGAATATAAGAATAGTAACATACTTTGTTTTTTCAGTTGGAATCATTTTTAATACTTAAATACAGAGAGTGAGCACTGGCTTAAAACACACACACACACACACACACACACACACACACACACACACGCACACACACAGGTTCTAATAGCTGAAATATGCAGAGGAAATGAGTTCCTGGTTTGTCTTCCACAGTTACCATCCTGGGGCTGAAGCTGCAGCTTGCCCTCTTCCTCTCGAACCTACATAGCGAGTCACAGTGACCACTTTGCACAACAGTTGTAATGCATGCTGGATGTCCCTTCCTGACAGCTGCATTCTAAAGAAGAAAAAAGCAGTCATTAATGATTCAAGACACATCCCTCCCACCGGCATCAGTTCCTACGCCACAACAGGAGAGTAAGATCTTCCAGTTAGGAGGAATTTGGTGAAAGGAGTGGGGTGGCTAGAGCTGGAATGACTACACTCTGGTATTCGTGTGAAAGACAGAAGCAATTCAGGATATTGTGGAGGGCCCAGATGCAAGCTGAGAGTCTCTCGGTGAGAAGATGTAGAGTGAATTTTCCCCACGAGATTTCAATAGAATAATGTGCCAATGTTAAATATATATATTTCTCTCTAAATAATCAGCCATTGAAATGCGATGGAATTTCAGTGTCGCCCACAGACAGCTCAAAGATAGCAGTAACAATCTGGATCTTCCCAAGAAGTGAAGGCCGAGCCCCTGGCATTCCTTCTGGCAGCTGTTTTGGCCCTGGTTGCTCCTATTGCTCCATTTGCAACTTCTCAGTCTCGAAAACAACAGGAAGAACCACATCATAAAGGAAGTGGTCCCAATCCACGAGGTTGTCCTGGGAAACCAGTGCATTTTTTGAGCCATAAAGAGGGAGAGATCAAAAGCACCTGCAACCACGGAGCTGGCCCTCTCTGGAAACATCTCCATCAGGCCCCACCCATAGTCTTTCTTTCAGGGTCTCATCCATAGCTCCTCTCTGTCATCCCTGTGCATCGGCTTTGAGAAGCAATTCGTCCCCAGACAAGGGTTTCCTGGCCCGGTGGCAGCTATGGTTGTGGGTATAGCTAACCCCGTGACTTCCCCAGCCCATTGCCTTGGCCAGGGCTTTAATCTATGTATGTAAATTTGCCTTCCTTCTTTTATTTGTTTCATTCTCCCATTTTTTTGTGTTTGTTTACTGTAATTCTTTCTTTTGCACCTCCTCTTCTGTTTTCATGTTCATCCCACTTAATAGCCCTCCTAGTTAAACTAACATGTTACTAATAGATAATGGTTCACCTGGCATCAAGTATGTTCTGGGCACTTGACATACTTCATTTCATATAGTTGTCATGATATTCCTATGAAACTACGGCCAGAATTTGGCAGATCAAAAAACAAAAAAAAACAAAACTTTCAAAGAAGTGAAATGATTTGCCCTAAAATCTGTCAACTAGTAGAGGAATCAGAAATTACATGTGTATTTGCATGATTCAAAAATGTCTTTTATCTTTTGATACACATATCCCAAAATCACTTTAAGATCAATATCAAATATTATTCTCTTATCTTTGCTATCAAGAAAAAAAAATCATCAGAAAATACTAGGTAGAGTGTGATAGATTGCCAAAATTTATTTGGAGCAGAGCCCAAACAACTTTCTTACCTTTCTCTGTACCCAGACACCTATGATTCTAGTGAATGATCTTGTCAGATACTGAGATAACACATCAGGAGATGTATCATTTGAGAAGAAACCCTGCAATAGATCATTAGGGTCTAAGGGCAAGGGAGTTACCCAGCAGCGGAGATTGACAGTGGAACATGGTTTTCAAAATAGAGTTGAAATAAATTTAGAAAAGAATCTAATCACATTATACTCCTTGTATTGCAGCTTCAAGTCTCCATTTAGCTACGTATCCACGAGCACATCTTGTAGAACTGTCCTTTGAATCTGAGTCCTTCATGACACTGGACTGGAATGCCAAAACTTAGAATGAGAGGTTAATTGAGGGAGACACTGCAATGGAAGAGAACTGTCTAAAACAGAGATATTTTAATTGGAAAGGTCATAGAGAGTCAGGTAGCACTCTGGCAATTAAGGCTTTACTTTCAGAAGTATAACACGGTTTGAGTAAGCTGACTTTAAAGTGCGTAGTGGTTTATTTATCCAAGCAACATTTCATGAACAGCCACTATATGCCATGCGCCATTGCAGCTGTTGGGGATATGCAGTAGATACAATAAAATGTAATGCTCGTGGAGCTTATAGGCTAGGGGCAAAACCAATTAGAAGCCAGCTAATACATAATATAAGGTATTGATAAGTGCATTGAAAAATAACACAGTCAAACCAAAAGATCAAAAGTGAGGGATAATCCTACTTAACATACGGTGGTTGGTGAAAGTTTCACTAATTCAGTGATATTTGAAGATAGGCTAACATTACATGGAGAAGTAAGCTAAGAAGACATGTCCAAACAGAGAAAAGAAAGTAAAAACACCAGAAAACGTGATTGTGTGTCCAAAAGCTCCGAGACAGTGCTGTGATTGGAGGAGTAGAGGTATGAGAGAGGAAGGTAGAAGGTTAAGTGGGAACCAGATTAAGTAATGGAGTATTGGCCATGGCAACATAATAACAATAATAAAGGATAAATTTCCTACAAAAGATTTTAGACGACTGTATTTTTGTTGTTGTCTACTTTCAATTTTCTGCTAAAAAATGACAGTGGTTACATAAGTCTCCATCCCTTGTCCTAACCAATAGCATACAGGGCTAAAATTGACATCGCATGTATCATATATATGTGTAGGTGTGTACTTTTTTATAAGATAAGATTCTACTAAAAGAATGTGGACACTATCATAAAGTTTCTACTAGAATATCTATATATGAAGATTTTTAAATACTTATAGTCAGCAGACTTAATCCACTCCCACTACAAAGCAGGTAATTAATTTAAGTCTAAATCCCCTAGAACTCACAATCTATTAAACATGTTTTAATCTTAGTTGATGTCCCCTGAAATAATGGGAAAATGAAGCCTATAATAACTCCATTTCATGTTTATTTTGCTAAATTTCTGATTAGCACAGCATTATTTCACTGCCAGATGTTTTTTATAATCATGGCTTAATTTGAAAGAAATACTCCCAGTGAGTACTCTTACTTCCCTGCCTTTTTTTTTCTTTTTCTTTTCTTTTTTTGACACCGAGTCTTGCTCTGTTGTCCAGGCTGGAGTGCAGCGGTGCGATCTCAGCTCACTGCAACCTCCACTTCCCAGGTTCAAGCGATTCTCCTGCCTCAGCCTCCCAAGTAGCTGGGACTACAGACGTTGGCCACCATGCCAGGCTAATTTTTGCATTTTTAGTAGGGATGGATTTTCACCATGTTGGTCAAACTGGTCTCGAACTGCTGACCCAGGTCATCCACCCTCCTCAGTCTCCCAAAGTGCTGGAATTACAGGCAACCCTCAGAAGCAGCTGGACCATTTTGTGGCTCAGTAATAGCTTCTCACCAGGGATGCTTCTCTTTTCCAGATGAATTAATTAAAGCACCTTGCATCATGGTCACAGCAATGCTGCCCTTGCTGTCTGTGACTCTGGGGTCAGCTCTTGCTCTTCCTCATACCCTTCAGCTCTGCTCCCCTGTATTTGAGCTGAGTCCCTGTTGCTGACCTATGTGTATGCTATGTGTGACCGATGTGTATATTCTTCATCTAATAAAGAATAATCTTTTAAAATAATCATGTTTTTAAATGTAATAATCATCTACAGTACAAGGTATTAAACAACACAGAAATAATCGTATAGTATAAGAAATAAATGAAACTTCAGAGAACATTAAGTCCAATACTATCTTTTACAAATGAGGAAACTGAGACCCTGGACAATTGAATGATATACTTGTAGTTCAGGGCTACTCTATAGCAAATCGTATGTAAAATGCTGGAATTCTAATACCAGTCTCTTATTTTTCTCACCACGTTATGCAAGTTTCCTACAATCTCTACAGTTAAAAATATTGGTCAGAACATACAATCCATCCTGAAGTATGTTTTTAATGTAAACCCTTTGCTTAAATGTTTGCGGCTCAGTTTACAATTCTGCAGCATAATTCTCAGGCGGAGGATCACTGGAATTCAGGAAGAATCCATTACATCCATTGGGTGTATCTCTCAAAAAGTTGAGATAATTGAATGACTTTCATTCAAGTTGATGACTTTAGAGATTGAAGGCAACACATTTTATCTGTCTATTAAAATGGAAATGACTGTCTAAAGTTTCCTTAAATTTGACGGCCTGATGGAGCACCCAAATAACAGAGGCTTCGTCATGTGAGGGGCTGCTTTTCTCACAAAGCGAGGGAGTCTAGAGGTATGAAGTCTAGTGCCACTGCCATCAGTGAGGGATTTTAGACTATCTTTCTGCTCAGTCTTAGCATATGGCTTGAACCTTGACTTATCACTGAATGTCTACATATTGGTTGTTCCAATTCCAGTCTTGAATCTGTATTCTGAGCAAGATGTTGTTGAAAATAAAAGGCAAAGTCCATCCTGTCCGGTTCCAAAGAGATTTGATGATAATTTGAGAATCCCAGTTGGCTAGTAAACTCCATGCACATTCCTATCAACAAGCCTAGCTGGGAGATACAGACTGTTTTGCTGAGTGGTATGATAATATCTCCAGTGATATTCTGCAGCTAAGTACATCAGTGTATGTTTTTATACCCCATAGGATGTCTTTAGGCTGCCTACATTTTAAATGAAAGACTAATAAAAAATAGGACTCCGTGCGTTATGTGGTAAGAATTGCCATGTAGAAAATTAAAGCAGGGAAAAAAAGAAGATGAGAGTTGAGAAATAAAATTGACTTTTAATTAGAGTGCTCATGAAAAACTGATTGAGAGTGACTATTTGTCTCAAAGTCTAAGGTGAGTAAGGCAGTAATCCAGGTACATATTTGGGACAGTGAATTCTAGACAGAGAGACAGCAAGTGCTGTGATGACAGGGAGGTTTAGAGAGCTAAGGAATGAATAGAAAATTAGAATTTAATTAAATATTTTCACTAAAGCAAAGATAGCTCACTCAACTATATTTTAATAACTTTATTTCTACTTACCCATGTCATCACATACACCACAGTCATGAAGCCAGGTGACTTTGTGCATGTCTTGGAAGATGTCACATTTACCTGAAGCATAACTAGCTCCTGGAATTTCAAGTTGTTGAAAGAAACAGAGCTATTTTTCCACAGCTGAAAAATCTCTCAAAAAGTTGAGATAATTGAATGACTTTCATTCAAGTTGATGATTTTAGAGATTGAAGGCGACACATTTTATCTGTCTATTAAAATGGAAATGACTGTCTAAAGTTTCCTTAAAGAAATTCTGTCTCAAGGAAGTCATTTGAAGTTGTGAGTAGGACTGGATGTTCAGGTAAAAATTTTTATACCAAAAGAAAAAATAGAAGGCCTGAAGCATTATCTTTTACTATGCATACTTAGATTATAGAGTCTATTCAGGGATTTTCAACAGAATGCATATCAAATAACACAATGTCTTCTGGGAATTAAAGGCCTTGGACATAATTAACTAACTCGAGGATATATAAAAATACTGAAATGACAAATAAGGACAAAAGAGAAATACACTTTTACAAAAAATGTATGCATGTATTTTAAACTTAGTTATTTTATGAAGGAGATTCATGAATTCTAATAGCTATGAAAGCCATTCCCTCAAACTTGAGCAGAGTCAAATAATACCCTTAGTCTCTTGATATATAGACATATACATAGGTAATCTGTGGTCACGGACAATTGGAAATAATTGAGTGTTTATGCTGCTATAATTGCGTGAAAAAATGACCACTTAAACTGAAATTCATACTTTTCCCTGTGTCTTTTCTTACTGTTCAATAGATGTGTCAGGAATAAACTGGTTCCAAATTAATATCATCATGTTCACAACAGTAGCAGAAATTAGAGTGTAAATGTTATTTATTAGATTATCATTTCCTAACATTATTGAACTATAAAAATAGTTTAAAAAATATATTTTTCTATTCTTCTCCATCAGTATCTATGGAATGTGGGCCAAACCCTGTAGTGCAAAATCTGGGGTCTTGGGTACATTTCGTTTTCCACTGTAATCCCATATGGCCTCCTGGGTTCCATGTGAAGCAGTGATAATACTTCTTGTTTCTCCTTATAGATCTGCATACTCCACTACCTGGTCCTCCATGTGCAGCTATTGCTGTCAGTTCCATTCTCGGCAGGGAATGCTTTTCCCTCTTTTTTTTTCTGGTGTGTCCCTTGTTGAGGTCAACAAAGAAAACCCACTTACCTTCTGTTTTTTTTTCCCAATACCCTACACTATTTCCATTTCCGTCCCATACATCCTAATCTGGCCTGTCTGTTTTCACACATCTGTTCACTCTTTCCTTTTCTTCAGGTTAAGCATCTAGTACAATCCCTGAAGAGAGTAAAGCAGTCTCCCTTTTCCCCCGTAGCTGGGAGATGTTAGTCTGGAGGATGGCTGTTACAAACTCCAAATTGCCTACAAAGAAACTCTGAGATTATGCAAATTGTACCTACCACAGAAAGAACATGCAAGGGCCATAGAAACCCAATCCTAGACCCACTGGCCCTCCTCTGGTCCTACTAGCCTACATTTTGCTCTTAAGGGGCATTTTTTTCCTACCAAAGTCACTATGTGGATTAGTTAGACTATGGCAGGTCCTGGCCAACCTCAAGCAGTCATTAATTTCATTTTCTTTCAGAAAGTGCATCCTTCATTTTGCATTTAAAATAACTGTACCTACGTCACATAAGCCCATCAATAGAATTAATCATCAGAATTCCTATAAAATTACTCAGGGTGATTTTATCACTCTGGAAATTAGACGATGTCAAGTGAATTTGGAAATTGCCTCCAAGAAGGCTAAGCCAACTCCATTACTTTTTGGGGAAATAAACCCCTGACAGGGTCTACCATTTGTAGAAGTTGGTGGTTACATCAGTATAAGGATGTTACACTCAAATATTATACATATTTCTCTAACTAGTCTTTATTTACCAATCATAGCTTCTTAATTTTGGTGCAAATAATAAAGGTTTGGAAAAATTATGGAGTGATGGTTATCAGCCTTGAAAATGACCCCTTAAACTGAAATTTAACCTTTTCTTGTGTCTTTTCTTACTGTTCAGTTTGAACGTTGGGCAAGCATTATTCATCTAGACAGTAATACACTCAGGTTGAAGTCCTTTCACATCATCTGAGTGATAGGTGGACTATCATCATCCAGTGGCCTATTTCTTGGAATAACTTGGGTATCTAAGTAAAATCTCTGCTAACACTTTTATTTAAATTTTTAGCTATGATATCCTAACTGAAAAAAAAATGACCAAAAAAACCCTTTATTACACATGCGGCACATAGCAGGATAACCGCTAGAAATGTCAAAACACTGACAAAAATAGAAAGCTTGTAATTATACTTCTAGTACAAATTTGCAAATGTCTTAAATTCTGGATGGACTATTCTCAGAAAATTCCAGGACTTCTTGCACTTTTATACATAATAGATGTGAACTAAAACATGTTATAAGAATTTGTATTTGACACAAAAGAAATGTAATACACATACTTCAGATTTTTTTTTAACTAAATTAAACATGGGTTAGAGACCACACATTTTGTAGACTAGAAAGAATGGTATTTCTTTTGGTGCCAAAATATCCACCAGGTTCCATGACAAATCAGTGTTTTATGAATTTTTTTTTGAGTTAACTTGAAAATGTGTAATCATGTAAAAGAGTTTTAGAGAATAATACACTTAGATATCACTGTACTATTAAAAATACATAAGCCACACAAAAAATGTAAAAATGATTCTACAAGCTCCTAATGTATTTGGATAATGGACTTTGAATGTTTGAATATAGTGCTGTGATAACATAGGCCTAGTTATGTGAAATATTCACATTTAAGTGTTTTGTTGTTTTATTTACAAAGTATTGTTGTGAAGGTTTGAACAGAGATTTTCACATTTTGAGAAATTTGAAAATAAATCACAGTGATTTTGATAGCTGCTTTTGAATCAAGGGATTGATTAAAGCAAGAGAATGCCAAATACCCATTGAAATTAAGTGAAATGAACTTAATCAGTTTTTCTCAAAGAGTTAGATGAGTTGTCTATGCAAGGTCATTTCTATTAAGTTCTGAAAGTACTTTTGTCATTGACACCCCTGCTCAGATTTGCAGCTTGAATTGATATCAGGAAGTTTTGGCCAATGTATGTGAAATAAGGAGGAAGACATTTCAGATTTTTTTTCTTCCATCTTGATTCATCAAATATAGGCCTGAGAGATTCTGAAGAACTTCATCAAACCTGACTTTTTTTCCCACCCATTTCTTTATTATTATTTTTTTTCACAAACACTCATGTTACACTTTGGAAACATATAGTGTCATGTTTTTCATATTTATTTTTTAAAACTATGCCTAGTACCTGATTGAAAGATGCTATTAATCTACACAAGGAATGAAAATAAAACCTCACTGCAACTATTGGTTCACAGGGTGTAATCATCCATGTATTTAGTAATATGTCATCACTGTCAAGAGAATTTCAAGGATGCTTCTTGTCACTTCTCTCTTCTAGAAAAGGGAACACGGATACAATATACAAAAATTTAATAGACATAGTCTCATCAATGATAGGATGTGGTCACGAGTAGTGGTTCAAAGTCTGAAAAAGAATTAAAATTAAATATGCTTGGGAAAATTCTCTCTCTCCTTTGATTGTGCTTTTCCCATTTTGGAGCCATAATAAGATTCAGCGAAGAATGTGCACTAGGCCTTGGAAAGACAAGTAGGACAAGAACAGAAAGAAGTAAGAAAACATGGAGGAACAGATTTATGTATGGCTGAAATCTAATCTCTTTCTAAAAAGATTAGCTTATGTATGGTGCATGAGTCCAGCTCAATAAGGTGAGAGAACCTATAAGAATTTGGAGCCAAACGTCTACGCAGAAGTAATATGTATGTATTTGTTGAAATGTCCTTCTTGTAAATGCATAGCTCTAAAGTGTATCTCTTTGTGAAGACAGGGAATTGGACAGCAATGGCTATGTGAGCTAGCTATTAGGTTTATTCAAAATTCTCATAACAAAACTGTTGTGAATTTGAATTTTTAATATATTGCTCTTTGTCACATTGGCATAGCATCATTCCATACATTGTAGTGACCGGGAAAGCAACAGAAAGCTTTTGATTGCTACCTAAGAATCATTGTGAATAAACATATTCAAAAGAAAAGCAATCATTATTAAAGCTGAACACAAAGCTAAATACATTATAATTTGAATGAAGAGTCTGCATTTTTGTGTTAAGCACTTATTTAAATTAGATTTATGTGGACCTTGATTAATCCATTTCCTTTCTGGAGTCCATTTGGAATTTTTTCTTTGGAATCTGCTCTTTAAATTAAGGCTGTCAGGAAACGTTACCATGGTTACTTGCATCACCTGAGCATGAAATGAGAATTTTGAATATTTTCATTTCTATGCTATCATCACTGCATTATATACAAGGCAGTTATATCTTTGGGGGTTAATAGTACATTTTAAGTCATCTATATGAAGCTCGTTTATAACCCACTGAGATATTGTAATGGTACTTTCCCACTTAAAATGCAACTCTGTGTCCATTTCATTCTTGTGGGAGACAGGATAGGAGAAAAGTGCATAACGCCGGAGGGTGATTTGAATTTGGCATTTTCTTTTGGGACAGATATACACTGCCCATTATTTTTCTCTCTACTATTTTTAAATTTTTATTTTGCTTATTTTTTGTGTTATTCTATCTCTAGTAAATAGAAACCTACCTCCTAGACCCTTACGTTTAGATGTTTCTTGACCAATCCAAGAGCTTTATTCCTTAAACTATTCCTAAGCCTTTCTTCACAGTCCTGCTGAAGGTATTTCCTATAAGATTCCTTCACTGAATGTGGCAAATAGCCAAACATGGCTAAAGTCCACAGCTAAAGGTGATGGCTAATAGATTCATCAAATTTCCACACTGGTTTACCAGATTTCTCTATATTTTAACATGGGGCAATATAATGAAAACCCAATTCTTTATAAAGAATAAAAATGTGATACTTCTCATAAGAGACTGACATTAAAGATCTTTCATGTTCTGTCTTTTGCAAATACACTTTTAATATCATTATTTTTCTATCTCACCCTAACAAGATAAGATTCACCTTAAAAGCTCCGGCTTCATTGTGCAGGCTTCAGTTCTTGCATTCATAGCATGGTGGTGAAGTAGCCACTTGAAATCAAAATTGCCATCAAGGACAATTCTAAAGAAACATCCGCTAGTATAGTATGTCCTGTGTGCATTCCTTTTCCTCTTCCACAAGGCAGTGAATAAGGCATAATGATATTCATAAACTTTTGTAATGAGAATTTGCAGAGAGTTAGAGGACCCCATTCCAAACTCACAATTAACACAATGATAATATACTTACAATTTGCCTTGTAATTTATAAAGAATTGCTATATACATGACCATATTTTATCATAGACTCAATCTTAAGAAGCATGTGGAGCAAGAATGTTAGTTATCTCCATCTTATAGGTATGGAAAACAGAGATTTAGATAAGGGAAGTAATCTATCTGAGATTACAGGATTGGTAAGAATCTGACCCCAAGGCGATTAATGATACATCCCAAGAGCTTTCTCTTATATATTATTGTCCTTTCTCTTTAATTGCCACATCCAAGTCTAAAAAAGTAAATAACTTATTGCCTAGGATCTAAAATAGAACACATTGAGAAAAGTCAGGTATGTTTGTTTTGTCCTTTTCCTGACTTTTATTAGTGTTTTTTTTTTCTCATTTAGAAAATGATCATACTTTTATCAATTCTTCTTCTAGGTAAAAATTAAAATACAAAAAGCTTATTTATTCCAGTTTTTAAAATTTGCATGTTTCTTTATATGACAGTGTCTTTAATTAGAGTTTAATTCTATCCACCTTTTCTTTATTTCATAGATAAAAATGGTTTGATATTTTATTTAAAATCTCATTGAGGTTTTTTTCTTTAGGCACAAATCTCTTTGCCAAATTCACCTAATAATATAGGAAAAAGCCAGATTACCTCCAGAACAGTGGATGTTCAGAAGTCTGACAGACAATTTCCTGGAATAGCCCAGCTCTGAGAGGGCAAGCACACATGATATTCCAGATAAAAACAACTGAGTGGTCGCAGAGTACAACTAAACATAGCATTAGAGTAAGTGGCTGCATTAGTTGCAGTCGACGGAAATTTCCAGAAAATAGGTCTAGGCTGTTAGTGAGAGTCTGGTCTCTAATTCTACTCAATGCATAAAACTCATTTTCTAGAAACTAATTTGAAGTTTCTCTATCCAAATGTGATCTACAGAGATCTTTAAGTATTTTGGTGAATTTTGAAATTATTCTAAGAATGAATTGTATTGCCTTAATATAGCATTGTATTTAAAGTATGTATTTTCTGAGTTTGTGTTACATTACCACTGACTGAAACATACAGTTATAAATGTGATTATTACTCTTTTAGGTATATATTTATTCACTTTCCAGCAATATACACCAGAATTATGCTTTTATTAGTAATGTATTATTACAAAATTTGTTTCATAGTGTATATGTATTTTACATCTTTCTAAAAAATTTAATGGTGTATAAAACCCACAATATAGCTCACATGTGCTTTAATCAGCAATGGATATGAGCTATAATAAGGAAGAGGAAATGGAGAGAACACAGGGCATATTTTCCCATATCCTCACAGTACATTTTTGATATATTACATTCGCAAAGTGTGGGTCGTAATCTTTATTTTTTATTTTGCATTTCTGAATTCTGGAGACATGGGGATCAGGTTTGTGGCGATTCAAAAGGTCAGAGAAGGTGTTCCCAAGGAAGTGCTGACTGAGCTGACAAGCAAAGGGATCAAGAGAGCTGATTCACAGAGGAGTGAGAACACCAGAGCACAGGCAAAAAGCACACCACACATTTGAGAAACAGAAAGAAGTCCCAAGGCCTGGAGCAAAGTCAGGACGAGGCACTTACGTTAGAAGAGGCTGGCAGGATGTGCCAACCAAGGCCTGGCAATACACGGTGTTAGAGGCCATTTTAAGAACTGTACTTTTTATCCAAGAACAATGAGAGACATTGAAGAGTTTTCAGCTGAGGGTGTGGGTATATTCAGGTTTGCCTGCCAAACACTCATTCTTCATGCAATGATTAGGATTAAATGTTGGAGGAAAAGAGTGAAATTAATAAGGCTGGTTTTGATGCTCTTGCTATGTTGACAATACAACACTGCTCCCTGCCTTCTTTGCTGTCTACCACCACAAAAGAAAAGCCACTACAGCTGTGTACTCAAATGTGCACACTCTAGACCTTGTCATGACCATGACCCCAACTCTTGTAATTTATCATCTCTTCCTATTCTTGTGATCCCACTCCAAAATTATTTGACCTCATTAAGACCTCCAATTCAGTGAACTTATCATATTTGTTTTTGCTGTATTTCATAATCTATTATCCCTTTTATGACTTCATATTTGTCACTCAGCTAAGATTTAATAGTCCAGTACTATAATAATATCACAGAAAATTCTCTTAACTCTCTTATTCTTCTTTCTGTTATTTACACCTGTCAGGCCTTGGGCCAAACCCAACTACCTGTCTACATTATAACTCCACTGAAGCAGCTGAGCTTTGAAAAAACACACCACATAACAGGCTCACTGGACTCGTTTAAACTTCATGAACAAAAATTATAAATGAATACTCAGCAAAGATAGAATACTTTACTTTCTTGGTAAATTCATTTTCTCTTTTTATAAAATGGCTTTTTTACACCATATCCTCTTTCCTCAAGTTTCCTAAAATTCTTCGCATTTCTCAATTTGAAGTGTTGCCTTTTTCACATTTCACTAAAAAGTAAGATCAGTGAAAAAAAAAATCATCCTTCTACCACCAACTCCACCAACCTACCTGCATCTGTAATAAGATAGTCCTTGTAGGGATTGACATGGCAATAAAATATTTCTCTCCCCTCTCTAGGGGCAATTTAATTGTGAATTAGACTTTGCTTACTATCACATTCCTAAGACTTCTACCTTGCATTCTGTCTTCTGCATCAAGTTTGTCTTACCTCTTTTGAAGCACTCTAATCAATACACAAACATATTTTAACATAAATATCTTGGAGCTCACATTTGTTTTTCAGCTACTCCCTGTATATTTTTCTCCTTCCCATAAGACTAAAATTCCCAGAAAAAAAATTGTCTTTGTCTATTGGTGTTTCTCTTTCCATATTTCCAGATTTTTCCTCCACCAGTTTTAATTTGGCTTTCATCCTTAACAGGAGTTCTAATCAATGTAAGCCAATGATCAAATCTCTGTCTTAATCTAATAAACTTCAATGACATTCAACACAGTTTACCACAACCTCTTTGAATATGATTTCTTTCCTGTGCTTCCAAAACCTCTAGTGCATTAGGTTTTACTTATACCTCATTCTTTTTTCTTCCTTGTCTGCTATACTTCTTTGTGAGAACTCTAAACACTGGCAAACCCTTAGGTTCTGTCCTCCACCTCTTCTACTTTCTTTTCACTTCAATTCTCCTATGTGATCACATTTTGCCACTGGATTAAAATATTATCATCATATTTGTTATTATATAATAATATCTAACAGTATCTCAACCTAGGCATTATTTCTAAACTTCAGACTCATATCCAAGTGTCTTTATGACTTACTCAGATATATGATAGTCTTTTAATATAATATGGAAAAGAATAAAACTACTGATTTCCCTCCCCCGTTCACACCTTAAAACCTTTCCCATTCTATTGTGGAGAACCAAAATCTTCTCCTTTTTTTTTTTTTGAGACAGTATCTTGCTCTGGCACCAGGTGCCAGGCTGGAGTGCAGTGGCGTGATCTCAGCTTGCTGCAACCTGCATCTCCCAGGTTCAAGCAATTCTCCTGCCTCAACCTCCCAAGTAGCTGGGACTACAGGCGCATGCCACCACACCTAACTGATTTTTTGTATTTTTCTAGTAGAGACAGGGTTTCACCATGTTGGCCAGGATGGTCTCGATCTCTTGACCTTGTGATCCACCCGCCTCGGCCTCCCAAAGTGCTGGGATTACAGGCGTGAGCCACCGCGCCCGGCCATCTTCTTTTTTTTTTTTTTTAAGCCAAAACTGTAGAAGATATTCTTGATTTTCTTTTCCTCCTGACAACCCATATACAATATCTAATTCAACAAAGATTTATGAACTTTCATGAAATACATATATATGAAATATATATCATGTATATATAAAAGAAAATGATAAATTGTCGTCTTTTTCTTCACTACATCTCTTGCTCATGCCACCCTTATGGCTTAACCTGAGTTCCGTGTGAGCCTGTGAACTAACCTTGCTGCATTCCCTCTTGAACTTACCCACCTATTCTGCACAGTAGCCCAGTTCGTTTATTTAAGACGTAAGTGAAATCTTGTCTCTCTCCTGTTTAATGTTCTCCAATGTCTTCCCATCACATGTAGTTAATCAAAACTCTTTCTGTGGCTTTCAAAGCCCTATGACCTTTGGTCTCTGCTGCTCCTCCTAACCTCACTCTGCACCCTGCATGCTGATTTGCAGCTGATGTTCTCTCTGTTGGGGGCCTTCCTTCTCACAGATCCTCACTCGCCACAGCCTTTTCCACGATTCCAGTTTCAACTCAAATGTCAACTTCTCAGAGAGCCCTTCCCCAATAACCTGCCTCTATGTCCTCATCTTTCAAATATTACTCGATTTTATCTCCCAAAAGTGGAAGACTTTATTATTATTTATGAAACAGCAATACATATTTGAGAATCTTCTATGGAGAACTATAGTCATGGGCACAAATGAGATCCTAGGGGAAGGGTGTATAGAAGAGAAAAGAAGAAATATCTGTTGGTTCATGAATAAATTCAATGCATAATCAATGTAGAGAAACCAGCTGACAAGCAAAATAAGCAGATAAAGGATGTTGTGGGAAAATCAGGAGTCCATGGGGACATTGACAAAGAAAGGACTGGAGAATTTCAAAAAGTTGAGCATAGTTATTGGTATTGAATGCCTCTGAGTATCAAATACATACACCAATTTAATATATCAGTTGGATGTATAGAGATATAAGGCTTTGCAGCCTTATGAAGAAGTATTGATATTGGTGATAGTCATGTTGGTGTGTAATGCAGGTAGCAGGGAAAAGTCATATAGTATACATGGAAAATACTTCTGAGGAATTCATATATAAAAGGGAAGACACATAGTACTGAATGCTGAAACGAATTTGGTATAGGAGGTAGGGTTTCTTTTAAAAAATTAGAACAGTAGTTTTTGAAAGAAGGCAAAGAATTATTAGTCTTGACGGGACCAGGGTTATGTGTGCACTTGCCAATTTGTAGGATTCTGGCAAGAGAGTGGCAAAAAACAATTGAGATGATAGCAAACCAAAGCTCTCAGTGAGTAATCTGGTTTCGTCTACAGTCAGAAAGGAGAGGAAATCCTTCAGAGAAGATACGCATATAAGAAGTTTACTGATTTTAATGATATATTTACAAAGGGCCAATAGAAGGGAAGATGAAAGGGACAGAGGTGAACTCAAGAAAGTTCAGGCTTTTCTGTAATGATGGGATGTCGGAGAATCCACAGGAAAGAGAGTTTGCAGAAGTGACCTGGGGAAATAGTTTGGGAGTCTCTTTGAGAAATGTGGGCACTTTGCCTAACATCCAGAGGAAACTTTGGCTGAAGGGGTGGCTGACTCAGAAGCTGCAGATTCTACAGCCTACAGGAGCCTCCTACTCTGGCCATGTGGAAATAGCAAGATCTATAATCTTGCACTATTTTTAGTTGCAGCAGCTTTAAAGTAGAATTATGTAAACAATGTGAAGAAAATCACATTTTTACTTGGTGCTATTGAACCAAATGCAATGGAACCTGTATTTTAAGTAAAACAATCTATAGAAACATTTCCCAAAATAATTGTCTTGTGGCCATTTTGTCAATAAAAGTTGGTCACTTGCTCCGACATGATTAATATTTTTTTATTGAAAAAAATAGTTTTGAAGGCATATGATTTGACAGGGAGGGGAGTGAAAATAAGAGACTCATTGGCTGCAAAAAAGAAACGTGCACAAAAGAGATTCTTTGAAACCTGACAAATACACTAAACTATATTTGAAATGAGCAAGTAAGCTGGTTATTATGATCTCTATTATATAGTTGAAGCAATTGAAGCTTGCAACAGTTAAAGATGAATCAAACTCATAATTATTAAGTGATGGAGACTAATTATGAGTTCATTTTTTATGAGTTTTTGCCCAATGTACTTTTCTTCTATATTATGCTGCTGCTTCACTGAGCCTTATATTATGAACCTGACGACAAAATTGCAGCCATCTGAACATCTGGTGCTTCTTTTCTGTTACACTAAGGTTTCTCTGAAGAGTTGTTAGCTGGAATACTAATTTCAACTCTAACAATAATTAACCATCAGCAGATATTTTTATAGTTACATTGTACAAAAAGTTGCTACAGAACTGGAGATATTTTAAGTTTAATTTTAATCAAAGCATCCATTTCTCTGTGATTTCCAAAAAATTACAATATTTTTTGATAAGAATGAAAGTCTTTTTTAATCCATTTTTAAAAAAACATGCCTAAGGTTACTTTGACATGTGTTTGATACTCTCTTTGAGGTATGTTAGATCAGGGTAATAAATGCATTTTTATTATAGGAACATTCAATAATACAGATATGTGAAGAATTTTAACATTAAAAAACTGTAATTCTATTACCCAAAGTCAACCTTAGTATGTATAATATTTTAGTATATTACTATGAGCCTTGATGTATTAATCTCACATGCATGCATTCTTTCCACACATAATTATTGGGCAACTACTTTATGCCACACATTGACTTAAGCTATGAGCCTACAGAGAGTACATTATAGGGCCACTGTCTTCATTAAGCACAATCTCCCAGCTTTTTCTGCTTTATCTCTCTCTTCAGTGCAAATAGACATGAATGGGTACATAGTAGTATATGTAAGGTATACTTTCATTTCTCAGAATTATACTTCGAGTATTTCCCTCTTGTTAAATAATTGTTATGGTATACTACAGACCAGGGAGTGTTCAGACCTTCGTAGATTATTCTCTTATCGGAGATTCAGATTCTGATTTATATTATATAACCATTGCAATGATGAAAATTCCTCAAGTATTCATGTTTATTTACTGAATGTATTGATCATTAAAATATGCCCATTTTATAAAAACCTGAAAAATTCAGAAAACAAGACAAAAATTGTCACTCATCCTGCAATCTATAAATAATAATAGCTCACAATTTGATGAGATTCTATCTCAGCTCTTAACAAACTTGACAAAACCCTTTGCACTAATTTGCATTCTACTACTTTAATTAAAATTGTATCTAACACTTTGGATATTTATTACTAAGTAGAATTCTTTAAAAAGCCAGTGGTATTAAATAACCATTTAATAAGCCTTGAATGTGTTAATTAAATTTTGCTCATTAATTCATTTTTACATTTTTATTCTCATTTACTTGACCATTGTGAGGGTGAATATATCTAATATTTTATTAGCTGAGGACATTTCCCTTTTTCTCTACTTGTGTTATGTTAACAAACGCATATGTGTTCTTTTAGACTTTTTTTTGGAGATGGAGTCTTGCTCTATCTTCCAGGCTGGAGTGCAGTGGCATGATCTTGGCTCACTGCAGCCTCTGCCTCCTAGTTTCAGGCAATTCTCCTGTCTCAGGCTCCTGAGTAGCTGGGACTACAGGCATACACCACCATGCCTGGCTAATTTTTGTATTTTTAATAGAAACAGGGTTTCACCATGTTGGCCAGGATGGTCTTGATCTCCTTACCTCGTGATCTGCCCTCCTCGACCTCCCAAAATGCTGGGATTATAGTCGTGAGCCACCTTGCTTGGCCTAGAGCTATTTTTTAAAACAATTATATTTAACTATGACCTGATGGCAACTGTATTTCCTTATAGGTGGCTTATTTCTAAATGTTTAGATCATTCACTGTGGTCATGAAATCACACATGCAAGAAAGCAGAGGCACTGTTGTGTAATTCTATTGTCAGCATAGAATAGAATTTAGACTTCCTTTTGTTTTTAGGGGGTAGTGACATGACATCTATGTGTATGAAATAATCTAAATTTATATTTAATATTTATTATTCACATAGGCCATAAAGAATCTCTATCTATTGTACTGAGCCTCTACCTATACGTTTTACCATTTTTGCTATTTTATGAACTTATATGATGTTCCCCTCATTGCAAATCACCTTTAGTCATGTACCACCCAATTACTTCTCAGTTTTTCAGAAAGTATCTTAAGTGTCTTTCTCTCATGTGTCTTCAAATCACTAGATTATTTCCATCAATGCACATATGTCAAAATATCATCCTTCTTTAAGCACAATGCATCTACCCTACATGTCTCTGCTTCTCTTTACATTTTCTTAACGAGTTGTCAATGCAAACTGCTTTTTGTACCTTTTAATCTTTTTCTTGAAGTTTCTTCAGTCTTCCCCCTCCACCCCATTGCTCCAGTAAAATAGTTCTTGTTAAGTAACCAATGTTGCCAAATTCAATGGTCACTTCTCTGAGCATAAATGTCTTATGAGCTGTACTAGATGTAGTTAGTCATTGCTTTTTATTGAAACACTCTTTTCACTTGATTTAGAGGTCCTTTTCTCTTTTTATTCTGGATCTGCATATTTGGAAACTCATTTTCAGCTTCTCTCTTAATTTCTCCTCCTCTTCTAGACTTTTAAACTTTTACACATTTCAGGCCTCAATCCATTACATAGTTGTTTTCTAACTTTTCTTATTACCTAAGTTTTCTCATTCGATCTCTGTATACATACATATGTATATATACTCTATATATGCTTTCATATGCATACAATATAGTATAGTACTCTTTCTATATATAATATAGCATCTATATATTAACTATGGGGATATACTTTATATGTACATACTATATTATATATACATATGCATATATAGAATGTATATACTTTAAAAAAATATATATATATATGTATACACACATGCTAATCAATACAAATGCCTGTCTCCAAACCAAATTTATTTCATAAGCTCCAGGCTTCTTGACATCTCCACTTGAATATTTGATATCTCAGCATTGGACTTCTGAAATTATACTTCCTAAGCCTCCCACTCTGGTTTTCTTTTCCATTATAATAAGCACCACTGCATTTATCCAAGCCAAAAACTTTGAATTTTCTGTCTTAAAACAGTCAATCCATCAGCAAATCCTGTAACTGCTTTCTTCAGCATTATACATGGAAAACTAACAAGCAACTATCACAAGATTAAAGGATGCACAAATACTATGCAGAAATCAATTGTTTCTCTGTATACCAGCAATAAGCAAGTGGAATTTAAAATTTAAATAATGTAAGATGAGCAACATCACCAAAATATAAAATACTTCACCATAAATCTAAGAAAACACATAAGATTAGTAAGTGGAAAACTACAGAAATGTAATAAAAGAAAAAAGAAGATCTAAATAAATGGAAAGATGTTTGTTGTCATGAACTGGAAGACTCGAACTTGTAAATTTGTCCCAATGGATGTATAGATTCAAGAAAATCCTAATGAAAATCCAAGGAGGACATTTGGCAGATATTCATACACTAATTCTAAGTTTTTCATTGAAAGACAAAAGGCTTAGAATAACCAACACAGTCAAGAAGAAGAGCACATTTGGAATATTTTAAATGCTTGATATAGAGACTTTTTATAGAGAGACAGTAATCAAGGCAATGTGTTATTGACATAGAATAGACAAAGAGATCTGTGGAACAAACTAGACAGACCAGAAAGAGATCCGCATACTTATAGTCTTATGATTTCTGATGAAGGATTAGAGTTGAAGGCATAAAAACAACCTCATACTTAATTTAATATAAACAAAATGGCCATATGTAGAAATATTTACTATAGATGTGTAATCATGGGATAATATATGTCTGCATTTCCTGCTCTATTAATTGAGCATCTCTGGAAACAATGTCACCCAGTAGCTATGAGCACACTTAGTGTCCAGATCTTGGTTTCTAATAATTTTACTCCTTCACTGTAACATCTTGTAGCATCAGAGGATAGTTAGGTACCCAAAGCACACAAACACACATGCACATTCACACACATACAATGATAAGAGTATGTCAAAGTGTCACAGGCTGCATTGAAAGGCCTCTAATGCCAAAGCTGGGACAATCTGAGCAAAAAAATAAAAAAAAGTAGTATTGAATTATACACCAAAATATAAAATAAATATTCATGAGTCAATACTTACATAAATAAGTGATTGAATAAATAAATGGAAGAGAATAGGTGATTCTCTCATGCAGAAGAATTTCAAATAACTTAAGTAAATACTCTGCCCTCAAGGAAGAGGAACATAACTCACCACTCCTTAATAAGAGCATATTCATTCATAGTGTTAAAGTTTTCCACCTGCCTTCCACATCATGATGTAAAACACAAGTTGTTTATAAATGCAATATTTTTGGTAGACTAACTAAGCATTGCCCTTTCAAATATAGCCAATAACTCTTCTTTGTTCCAAAGCCTGTGGATATGATGTAGCATTATGATGACAATTAGGTTCATGCTGTCATTATTTAAGAATCACTTGTAGCTGATGATTGTCTAACCACATGGTCAAAATATAAAATCTTACCTATGCAGGCGATTACAATCCACCCTCCCTTCCCTGATGCTTGGGAAAATATATAAATTAGGTTTCCAATATGAGAATCAGCTCTTACCCACACTTCTTTTTACCCAATCAACAATGCTTTTCCCTTCTACTGGGAAATGCAAGTGCTTATTTTCATATGAAGAACCAGCTACTTCTCACATTCATGCAGTGTGATTTCGGTGGCTTTGTTTTCACCTTCTAATTCTAAATCTTGTTATGTGATCCAGTGGAGATACTTAGGATTACAGGAGTTGGTTCACATAGAGGTGATGACTCAAGGCAAACCCGGGAAAACCAGGCTGGGAAAGTAAAAATATTTTTACATGTATGGAGACAAAGCAAATTGTAACACTGGGGAAATTATGTCTTGAAGCCCATAGAGGAAAACAATGTCAAAAGTTGAAAAGGTATAGATTAGATACATGATTTAATAATTGGGTCTTGTTGTGCTTAAAGACAGAGAGCTTTGACTTTTCAGTGAGTCGAATCTAATGATTTCCCTTTTCACCGGATAAGCCATTGTGAGAGGGATCTTGATTTCTTGCCATCAAACGGGCCCAGCCCATTGCACCTCTCCACACTGGCCTCCCAAACCCCTCGCACTCCACCAGCCCCTGGAGGGATCGGAGGGAAGAATTTTTCTTTTGTTTTTAGTTTCCTTTAAGAAATTTAAAGAAAGATAACATTAAGCCTAATTTTAAAAATTTCATTAAGCACTTCATTTTTCATTGATTATGAAAGCATTCTTGTATGATTGGGCTGTGATTTAAAAATTATGTTAGAGCAATTTAAACAACAGAGATTTTTTGAAATATCTCCCAGTTATCTGGTAAGCCACCAATTCAGAGCCTTTGTGCTTCGTCCACTCACCTAGATGATTTATTGACTACAAGCACATAAAAATGTAGTACACTATGCAAAGACTCGTGACATTGAGAAGGGGAGTTAATATTCAGTTTACAAAGAGTTTATCCTTGAAGATAAATAATTATGCTTTAATTATTCCTGCAGTTCCCTTAGCACTCAACTACACACCCTCCAAGGAGAAGTAGTTTGGTGAACATAATTTGAGTGAAAAAATGATGAAAAACATTTAGCTATAAACAGTTATCCTATAATTGGAAGGAATTTAATCCCATGATTTGAAAGATTAAAATTTGTGCCCCAAATTTATGATTTTTATTATTTGATTTCTATTTCATCATGAACATACACTAACCCCAAATGTCTAGCACTGAAAACAACATTAATTAAAAACATCATTCCCAGGTCTACAAATTAAGGTGTTTATGATTGTAAACTATGAAATATACTTATTCATGTTATAGCTTCAGTAAAATAATCATGTCTCACAGATTCACACTATGAATAGAATGGCTGGATTGACAAGTACTGATTGGTGCCTAGGATGTTGCTATACATCAAACTAACCTTCCGTGAAGTTTGCTAATTATATAGTTTGATTTACCAGAAGCTTTTTTGTTGTTGTTCTTTCAGATTATTGTAATATATATATATATGCTGAATTTTTCACAAAAATTATAATCATAATGTATTATATTAGGTTTATTGTTCACAACATATTTTAACCATCATTCACTGGCAATATATAGAATTTCTTCATTCTTTTGAAGCCCATAAAGTATTTCCATTATGTAGCTGTACCATGAGTTTATTTAAGCAATTCTAAATTAATTTTTTGGAAATTTTCAATATTTTACTATTATAAACAATAATGCAAAATACTTGTGTACATCTTTGCTTACTTGCTTAGATATTTTCATAGTATTAAAAGTTCAGGAATGGAATTGACTTCTTAAAAGAAGCTTTATTCTTAATCACCAAAAACGGAAAGTTATAATTATTATTTGCAATCATCAAATCATGAGTGTTAATAATTAGTAGAAAAGGTTTAAGGATATTGAGAATATCCTTAAAGGGAATAGTGGATTCTTGTTATTGATAGTGAGGATCAATTTCTACCATTCCCTGTCCCTATCCCTTTTTTAGGGACTGGAATGATAAAATTACATGGCTATGTCTCACTTGCCATTATAGTCTGAATGAATTTAAATTCCATCAGTTTAAATAGTCCTATAAGTCTTTGGAGGCAGAAAGTAACCAGAGGCCTTTTTGACCCCCGATTGAAGGGTGGACTTTTTCACGTGTGCGCGTTTGCTGTGGTTGGATACCAGCCCTCCATTCCTGTCACTAACTTCATGGTGTTCGGCAGCTGTCATGTTGACAGCTGGCAGGAGCTCTTCAAGTTCCTGACCTTCTTTGCAGTAGCCACAGATTTTGGCATCTAGGTCATTAATGTGAGTGTACAACTTATAGAAAGAAATAAAATGTATTTTAAGAGTAATTGAAGGCTGCACAAATAGGAGGATAAAATTCATAAGCTATATACATGTGTGTGTACACATATATGTGTGTGTATATATACACATATCGTCTGTGTTCATGACTACAATGATAATAAGTGGAAGAAATAAACTTTTAGGTGGATAAAGTTGAAAATGGTAAGTCAGATAACTAACAATCGGAAACTACAATCCAAATATATGGTTAAGAAGATAATAGAGTCAACAAAATAACCCCACTGATGGCTACATTATTGACCTACATTAGAATTAGAAATAACAAGACTTTTACATTTTAATAATAAGCTTAATGTTTTTGAGGGCTTATATAATATAAATTAGTTTTCGACACTGGGACTGTTCCGTAACTGTGTATTTATTCTATCCCCGTTTTTGCTTTTTACTGCCCAATGGTTGCATGAATGTGCTCTTATCCTTTGCTGCCATCGTGTGGTCATATGGAGAAATAACAAAACCAGTTTTAATCATCTCCCAGCCTCACCCCACACAATTTTTCAGGGCTAAATCATCAAGGAAAATTTAGAAAATCAGATTTTTTAAATTAAATGTTAGTTTACAATCCTAAAAAATAAATTTGAGTACAAAGAAAGAATTTTAAATATATATTCTTGTACTAAAATGCACACACGAGAGGGCATGCTACCCTGTCATTTGTTAATTCAGTTTCTTTAGTTTTTTGTAAATAATGGAGAATAGAAAAGTGAAACGAACATAACTTTTTCATAAAGGGATCATTGACGCTCCTTTTCACATTCACAAGAGTGAGCTGTAGCTTAAACCAAGGAGACACCCCTCTTAGTTCTCTCTTCCCCTCCCCTCGTTTCCAGCTGTCTTTCCTATGTGTCAGATTCATTAAGAGAACAGAAGTCTTCATCATTCTGTACAGAAGAGCATAATATCCATGAGCCATCAATTTTGGCATCCATGTTCAAAAACTTATTGATATGGTTTGGCTCTGTGTCCCTGTGCAAACCTCATCTTGAATTATAATCTCCATAATCTCCATGTGTAAAGGGAGGGTTGGTGGGAGGTGACTGAATCATGGGGCAGTTTTCCTCGTGATGGTTTCATGACAGTGAGTGAGTTCTCATGAGATCTGATGGTTTTATAAGGGGCTCTTCCCCCTTTATCTCTCTTCTCTGTCCTTCTGCCATGTGAAAAAGATCCTTGCTTCCCTTTCCCCTTCTGCCATGCTTGTAAGTCTCCTGAGGCCTCCACACCCATGTAGAACTGTGAATCAATTAAACCTTTTTTCTTTATATTTTCCCAGTCTTGGGTATGTTTTTATAGCAGTGTGATAACAGAGTAATACAGTTATAAACCATTAATTTTTTTAGGATTATCCCAGTATTAACATCTTTTCTTAGACTGACTATGGAATTCAGAATGTGCACTGAAAAAATATTTCATTATGAATAATCACACCAAGATAAGTAATTTAAAATAGATTGTCTAGGCAAACAAAAATATACCACTGTGATACTTACCAATGTGCTAATTTAAATTGTTACATGCAAAGGACTTCACAGGTCATGGTTCTCAAAGGAATCTCACACTTGGTCTAATGCTGTACTGCAGCTGTCTTGAAATTCTTAATCCTTTTTGACGAAGGGGCTCCACATTTTTATTTTGCACTGGATCCTACCAAGTACATAATCAATACTGGATAAAGGAGTTTACAATAATCCTTCTATTCTGTCTTAAAGAAACTCAGCTACATGAGTTTTCTGCATTAGCTAAAAAAGTCAAAACCCTGTAGAACCTGTGTTGTTCTCATGTACTCACTCTAAATACAAGTTGGGATTTCCTAAATAATTAAGTACTTATATGGAATGTTTATGATTTTATGTTTATGTACTGGTTATTCTTTCTTACCCTGCATTTCCCCAATTTATTTTTATGACCCCCCAACATCTTTTTAGAATTTAAACACATTTGTTTTCATTTATATACCGACAGTATTCAGTTTGCACCATTCTAATATATACAGATTTTAGTTGCTGCATTTTAGTTATGTACCACCAGTTCCCCAACAACATGCAAATTTTAGCAATCATTGTCTATTTATTAACTGTGGGTAATTACATCAAGTACAAACATCACTGTTTTCACTTCAGTCTGCAAAACACTATGTTAGTAACAAAAGTGCCAATCACACTAATTTTATCAAAGTCCGTCAGTGATTGGTCACTGGACATTTGTTATTCAGTTCACCCACAGACAGCAAAGCAAGGAATTATGTTGTCTCATAGTCTTCCGGTGATAAATACATAAAATATTTTATTAAAATGGATAATTGAAAGAGAGAATCAGCCAACAAAAATAAAAGTGCAGAAGAGAAACAAAAAATGATTAATGAAATGAAATCCAAATTAAGCATAAATTGACTCATAGGAAAAATAGCTTAACTTGGAAATATTCACATTGTCTCAATTAGAAGACTTCAGATATACAACCAGAGGAACTTAATGAAAGCAAACTTATTGATGTAAGCTTTCCCAATGAAGACGAAAATGGCTTTTTTAAACTTGCATGACTATTTTTATGGTTCTGCACTAACATGTGATGTGAATACTGCCTCTATACAAAAATATTGAAGTGATCAACATATTTTTATTAGATATTCCAATTTTATTTCTAAATAAGTAATACTGATTGTAAAACTTTTTACATGACCACCCATGATACTTAGCCAAGTGGGCTTAACAGTATGGAGAAGACATGAAATTGATATGTACTTCCATCTCATTGTGAAATATAATCACATTCATTTATTTCCCTTTCCACAAGTTTGTTAAATTTTCAATTAAAAAAAAAACAGCTACTGGTCATAAAGATCAAGATAAGAGCTCACCACTGTAAGGGTATTATGGAGAAACTTGGGTCATGAGCAGTGGATGGGAGTTTTGTGAAGAGAAGTAGCAATGCTGAAAGTGTTCAGCCTTCTCATGTTGGAAGAGGCTGGGGGCGCGAGGGCAAGGAGAGCAGCCTCTCTGAGGATACAGGAGAAACTGTATCATAGAGCTGCGGAGAATGAGGCAGGGGAGGACAATTAATTAAGGAGTCATTTACAGGAAAACCAGTCCAGAACTCCTCCCGACTCTAAAAATGCAGGGCAACATGTAGTCAAGCATTTTATCCATATGTTTCATTTTAAAATGAAACCCCCTTGGGGGCAGAAGCATACATTGTAATGCAGGTTTTGATGACCCAAGATAAAGCTCCTTATATTTTACATTACAGAGCATCCATAGTGACAATCTTCTAATTTCTTGTCTGTGCACCAAAATTAAAGCCTATGACCTGATGTATCTTACTTACATACATGGAGATCTTATTCTGAGAACATTTAGGAAAATGGACAATTAATTCAGAAAAGTTAATATGTTCTTACTAAAATCCCAGAAAATGGCAACAAACAAAATGGAGTAAAAAAAAACTTGAAGAAATAATTATTTCAAGTTTTTCAGAACTGAGGAAAAAATATAAATGGTAATATTTAGGGGTTCAACAAGTGAAAGCAGAATTAGTTGCTATGTAGTTAACCAGTATTATCAATAGTCATTCTAGTTTTATTAATGATGGCCTGTTGATTTTAGATGAATTAAACCATGCTAACTTACTTTAAAATAATATGCTTATATTAATGTTTTTAAATGTTAAAATAATAAATATTGTATATATGTGAGATGTGTTACATGATAGTTTGATATACATATACATAGTGAAAAAATTAGTGGCCAGTCATGGTGGCTCATGCCTGTAATCCCAGCACTTTGAGAGGTTGAGGCAGGAGAATCACTTGAGGCCAAGAATTTGAGACAAGCCTGGGCAAGATGGTGAAAGGTCCCCTATAAAAAATTTTAAAATTAGCCAGGTGTAGTCGCTCACACCTGTAGTCCCAGCTACTCAGGAGGTTGAGGTGGGAGGAGCACTTGGGCCCTGGAATTCAAGGTGGCAGCGAGCCAAGGTTACACCATCTTACTCCAGCCTGGGTGACAAAACAAGACACCATCTCTAAAAAAAGGACAAATTGAATGGAGATTTTTCTTGTCAAAAATTATTTTATGAAGAAGTGATTACTACAGTCCAGAATATTAACATATCCATGTCCTCACACAGTTATTGTGTGTGTGAGAACATGTGCATGTGTGGTGAGAGCAACTAAAATCTGCTACTTAGCAAATTTTAAATAAGCATACAGTATTATTAATTGCAGTTATCACGCTGTACCTTACATATCCAGACTTATTTGTCCTACATAACTGCAACCATGCATCCTTGACAAACACCGCCCCATTTCCATTTCTGTCTTCCCTGATAGCCACTCTTTCTCTCTGCTTCTGTGAGTATAGCTTTTATAGAATCCACATATAAATGAGATCATGAAGTGTTTTTCTTTCTATGTCTGGCTTATTTCATTTAGCACAATGTCCTCCTGGCTCATCCAGGTTGTCACAAATGTCAGGATCTCCTTCTTTGTAAAGGCTAAATAATATTTCATCATTTGCATATATATACATATTTAATACACACGTTTTATATATTATATATATACTATGTAGTATATAATATATAATGCATTATATAAGTGTATTACATATGTATGATTTCTTTATATATTTATATGTATGATTAGTCTATTCTCATGCTGCTAATAAAGACATAGACAAGACTGGGTAATTTATAAAGGAAAGAGGTTTAATTGACTCAGTTCCACATGGCTGGGGAGGCCTCACAATCATGGCTGAAGATGAATGAGGAGCATCTTACATGAAGGCAGGCAAAAAGGGATGTGCAAAGCAACTCTCCTTTACAACATCATCAGATCTCATGAGACTTGTTCACTATCATAAAACAGCACTGAAAGGCCCGCCCCCTTGATTCAATTACCTCCCACCAGGTCCTTCTCACGAAATGTAGGAATTATGGGAGCTATAATTCAAAAAGAGATTCGGGTGAAAACACAGCCAAATCATATCATTTCACCTCTGGCCCCTCCCAAATCTAATGTCCTCACATTTCAGAAACACAACAATGTCTTCCCAAAAGTCCTCCAAAATCTTAACTCATTACAAAATTAATGCTTTAACATTTTGAAATTTCTTCCTCCAGATACTCCAAATCAGCTCTCTCAAGTTCAAAGTACCACAGGCTGCTAATAAAGGTATACACAAGACTGGGTAATTTATAAAGGAAAGAGGTTTAATTGACTCACAGTTCCACATGGCAGAGGAGGGACAAAATGCTAATAGTCTCTGTGCTAAAGACTTATAGCTAGAGTGACCTTTACTCTAGTTCCCAACAAGTTCTTCAGCCCCAGCTGAGAGTACCTCAGCCTGGACTTTATTGTCCATATCACTATCAGCATTTTGGTCAAAGCCATTCAATAAATTTCTAGGAAGTATCAGTCTTTCTCACATTTTCCTGTCTTCTGAGCCTTCCCAGTGTCTAGGAAGTTCCATACTTTCCCACATTTTCCTATCTTCTCCTGAGCCCTCCAAACTGTTACCCAGTTTCAAAGTTGTTTTCACACTTTTGAGTATTCTTATAGCAGCACCCAGCACCCCACTCTCTGCAGTGCCAATTTACCATATTAGTTCATTCTCATGCTGCTAATAAAGACATACATGAGACTGAGTAATTTATAGAGGAAAGAACTTTAGTAGACTCACAGTTCCACCTAGCTGGTGTGACATCAGCGAATTTACATTATGGTGGAAGGAGAAGCAAACATGTCCTTGTTCACACGGTGGCGTCGAGGAGAAATGTGAAGAAAAAGAGGGAGAGCCCCTTATAAAACCATCAGATCTCCACTATTAAAAGACCTGTATGAGGGTAACAGCCCCATGATTAAATTACTTCCCACCTGGTCCCTCCCATGACACATAAGGATTATGGGAACCAAAATTCAAGATGAGATTTGGATGGGGACATAGCCAAACCTAATCACCTTTGCTATGGAAAAGTTTTTAGGTTGATGTAGTTCTCCTTATTTGTTCATTTTTAGTTGCCTGTGCTTTTGGTGTCATACATGTGAAAATCGTTGTGAAGAACAATGTCAAGGAGATTTCCTCTGTGTTTTCCTCTAGAAGTTTTGTAGTTCCAGGTCTCCAATTTAAGTCTTTCATCTATTTTGAGATTACTTTTGTGAATAATGCAAAGTAATTGTCCTAAACACTACACACACACACACACACACACACACAAACTTTTAAAATTAATAAATGCATTCAGTAAAGTTTCAGAATAGTAAATCAACATAATAAATTAGTAGCATTTCTATACACTAACAATGATTACCTAAAAAGAAAATCAGGAAAATTATCACATTTAGAACAGCAACCAAATCAACAAAATATTTGGAAATAAATTTAACCATGGAGTTGAAAGAGCTGTACATTAAAAACTATAAAGTACTAATGAAAGAATTCAAGGAAGACACAAATAAATGGAAAAATATCTCAAATTTATGGATTGGAAGAATTTCGTTAAGATGTCCATAAAACCCAAAGTGTCATACATATATAATGTAATTCCTATAAAAATTTTAAAGTCATTTGATACAGAAATAGTAAAATTCATATGGAACCACAAAAAAAGTCCTGTTTTGCTTGCAATGTTCCTTCTGCACCCTCAGCTGACAAAGTGAAACATCAGGCTCACTGTAGAGAGGAAAAGCTTAAGGTCCGTTATCACAGAGCAGATAAGGAAGGGAGAATTTAGCTGACAGGCAATAGAGACTTCAAGTTAATATAAAACAAACTATATTAGAAACTCATTTATTATGAAATTGGCTCGTTACCAATGGTTAAACATTTAAACAAACAGGTAAAAATTGAAAAAGTTTTTAAAAACCTTAAAAAATAAAACTATGCATGATTTTTGTGGTTATCATAATGGAAACATACAGAAAAAATTCTACAATTAAAAATGGTACCAAAAGTTTTTGGATTTATGATCAATGTGTACAAAATTATTGTACTTATATATACTAGCAAAGAAAAGCATGTGTAAACTTTACCAAAACAATTTTAAAGGCAACCAAAAACTTGACATCTAAACATCAACCTAACAAATTATGAAAACTTTTTATAATTTTTTCAAAAAAATAATAATTTTTTTAATAATTAAAAAATTATAAAATGTTAATAAATGTTAGGAAAATAAATATAATTAAAGGAAGAGGTATAATCATAATTCAAAGATTCACTAACACTGATATATTAGTACTCTAATGTATTTCACAACTTTAATTTCTAATCAACATTTCTAAGGATTTTTCATAGACCTAGATTTAAAACTATGTGTAAAAATAAAACTAATTGGCTAGAATAGTAGAGACAATTATAGAAAAGAACAATGTAAGAACTTGCTGAATTAAATATCAAGACATATGAAAATGACAGTAATTTAGACAGCGTGGTGAATGCAAAACATGTTATTTGTACAGGAATAAAAAATAGATCGATGGAACACTGCAAATAACTCAGATACAGAATGCATCCATAAATTTGCAACTTGATCCACGTGTAGCATTACTCAACAATGGGAAAAGTAAATGTTATTTCTGCTTTAATGAATAATCGGTATGGGAAAAAGGTGAAATTGATTAGGTATTTACTCAAAAAAGGATATCTGTGGATAGATTAAAGAAATATATGTGAAAATCCAGACTGCAAAAATATTGGAAGAAAATACCTAAAAATGCTTTTATGATTGGATAGGAATATTTTTCTTTAAAAAACATAGACATGCAAAAACATATTTGATATTTTTATGTATTAATACAATAATTTATAATAAAATAAAGCATATGAAATAAATGCAAGCATTTTGATAGACACTATGAATATTTGTCCATCAAAGTTTTTAAAATAATTCCTTTGTTTCATTTTTCTCAGTCCTGCTGCAATGGTCCATGAGTAATATGCCATGTGTGGAGTTGGAACACATGCAAGATCCCTTTGTGATCTTGCACCGACAGCCTCATTGCAATGACCATCTTGCATTCCACACCTCTCTCCACATAGCTCTGATCCTCTGCTCATTATTCTCTTGATTCACCTAGATACTAGAGAGTGTTTCCAGCTTGCAAGGTGACTGTGGAACAGCTGTGATGCAGACTCAGAAAATTTAGCCTTCATGTGGGCTGCAACTACATTCCCAACAAGATCTGACCCTGAGCCTGGTGAAGGTCTACTTTTCTCTGTTTATGCTTCTTTGGGTGCTCTCCCTCAGCCCTAGGGTACTTTATACCACATCTGCCTATCTTTACAGTTACTCTCGTATTCTATGGTTAATAATTTTTTTTTTCCCCCTTTGGAGACTTAGCCTCACTCTGTTGCCCAGACTGGAGTGCAATGGCATGATTTCGGCTCACTGTAACCTCTGCCTCCTGAATTCAAGGCATTCTCCTGCCTCAGCCTCCAGAGTAGCTAGGATTATAGGCACACACCCCACATCCAACTAATTTTTGTGTTTTTAGTAGAGACAGGGTTTCACTGTATTGGCCAGGCTAGTCTCAAGTTCCTGACCTCAAGTGATTGGCCCGCCTCAGGCTCGCAAAGTGCTGGGATTAGAGGCCTGAGCCAACACACCTGGTTATATAATTATTTAAACTTCCCCTGTGTAAGTATTGTGTGATTCTGTCTCCTGATTGAGTCTAGGCTGATAAACTCCCATTTTTTCCTTTAGAGAACTTAGTTTACAAAATTTTACTCAGTAAAGTGAAACAAAGCAACCTTAAGTAATCTGCCAACAAGTATTAGGTAGATGCTGGTAACAATTGTTCATGTTTCTATTACCGTAAGTAGATTCCCCCAAAGAATGAACTATCTTAAATCCCAAATTACTCTTACAAATTGACAGAAAGTTATGCTAACATTACTGATAATGATACCCTTGGTAAATGGTACATAAATAAAGACAGATAAGATCAACACTGTCATGGCAAGGCTCGGAGACAGCACACCTGCAACTGCACTAAAGACAGTAAGTTCTCCTCCATACTTTCTGGGATCTCTCTCCGGTACAGAAATAAAGCTTTTCAATGACAATGCATACCCATGGCTAATTATTTTGTTTTACTAACAAGACTATTCTAAGTGAATGACTTTCCACTACCCTAAGTAGATAATGTCTCATTACTAATGGTCTGAAAGGCCAACACCCTGTTGAAATGTATGGGTATCACTGAGTGAAACAAACTTCTGAGGATAATAATTCCATAAGTGTTGGAGGATTTGGAGTGGTCATCTATAACTTGTCCATCCATTACTTTGGCTAACATAGTAAATGATACAGCCCAAGTTCTAGAAACAGCATAAACCAATTTAAATCTCTGAAGTAGTTATAAACCGTAGGTTAGTTTCTTTTTTTTTTTTTTTTTTTTTGCCCCTGAAAGAGAGTCTGTGCCATTGCTGATAATTCATGTGAACAGGAAGTATAAAAATAATCGATAGGTAAGCTAACAGAAAAGAAAACTTGGCTATATAAGACAGCAAATCTTAGAGACTTCCTTTCTCTGTTAGTCGAGGAAAGTCTTAGGTTATTGTTCTAAAATGTCTTGTCTTCTCGCCTTACAATGCTTCTAGTTATGCTTGCATTTCTTACAATTATTTCATACTTGTTGTCCAAAGTCATAAATGCATCTAGATAGACATCGTCTTAACAAGTGACTCAAAAAGTGATTCAAAGGCAAAACATGATGCAATCACACTGATTGATGCTCAACTTGAAAATTAGATATTATTAAATGAAATGTCATTTCAAAAATAGTAGTGAAGATATGGACAATCCCTGATAGTCTCTCCTGCCACTTTGGCTGCATGAAAACCAAAGGGACACTGAGAATAATAATAATAATTATTAATAATAAAACAGACTCTTAAAAAAAGGTTAATGGTGCATTTATCAAGTAGTCACTTGAATTGGATTTTAACACATCCAAGTGATTGATGACTATTTTCTTTTATTTTTTCTTTTCTTTTTTTTCTGCTAAACCAATCATTAACAGCTTTCGCTTCAGAGAGCCAAGCAATTTATATCGACTCACCCCCATAAACACAATTCTGAGTGCCAACCCATTGACAACAATTTTATTGGAGTAATCACATTTTGGCAGCAAACGTCAACCTACGTAAACTTTTGAAAGCTCACCCATCCCTGCCTTCTAAGCTTCCAAACATTCTGGTATAATTTCAGCAGCTTCCTCTCTTTAGAGCTCCTGCTGGCCAGCTGCCTTGTAGAGCACCTGACCAGCACAGCTCTCTTTGCTATAGTAAGAAATAAGCACAACATTTTTTTTTCTTTCAAATATTGAGTGGTGGTTTCTTCATCATTTGACAGTATCCTGTATCTCATGGAGGAATGAGTAATTATATATTTTATTCCGGAATTCCTTTGGAGCATTAGAGCAATCTTTCCCCAAAACTACCAGCTTAAAAAATAACCTCTATTCAAGATTAGGTAGAAAATCAAACTCAGAAGCATTTTAGCAGAATTTATTTTGCTGTCTTTTTTTTCCTTCTAAACTTATCATTGTCGTTTGGATACAATCAAGATACTTTATTTCACAGACAACATCATATAACAACTTTTTGTAACAGTACTCAGCTCATAGCTATTCTTTCTCAGAAAGTGTTTGGAAAGCAGAATTTAAAAGGGACTTGAGAGTAACCAGTGCTTTTCTTCTCAACAAAAGACAAGGATTTTTCTTTCTTTCTTTTTTTTTTTTTTTTTAACATAATCTGTCTTCTTTTTTTCCTTCTCTCTTTCCTTCCCTCCTCCCTTCCTTCCTTCCTTCTTCGCTTCCTTCCTTCCTTCACTCCTTCTTTCCCTTCTCTCTCTCTCTCTTTCCCAGTCTTCATCTGTTACCCAGACTGGAGGGCAGCGGTGCGATCTTGGCTCACTGCAACCTCTGCCTCCCAGATTCAAGCAGTTCTTAGGCCTCAATCTCTCAGGCAGCTGAGATTACAAGTGTGTACCACCATGCCCACCTAATTTTTATATTTTTGGTAGAGACGGGTTTCATCATGTTGACCAGCCAGGTCTCAAACTCCTGACTTCAGGCAATCTGCTGGACTTGGCCTGCCAAAGTGCTAGGATTAAAGGGGTGAGCCACCATGCTCAGCTTACATTTTCTTTTATCTGTGTGTAAATATGTTGATGGAATTGCGTGCATAGGGAAATATGCTTATAAAAAATCAAGCTTCAGGGAAAACTGGCTACACCTTACTTTTAAAGAAATAGTTGCACCTTGAACATTTTCTGCTATGATAGAAAAATATTATTCGATTAAAACATAACCTAAACATCAGTGATTACTCTGAAAAAAATATTACAGAGTAGTAATGTCTTACCAATATTGATATTTGTGGGGCTACTGTGTTCTCATTGTATTAGCTTTTAGATCATGTCTTATAGAGTTCATGACATTTTCTGGTTATGAATGAGAATGTATACTTGTGAAAAGCAACATGTACGATATTAGGAATACATATATTAAAATACGTCAGTTGGGGAAAATAATAATTGTCTTACTGAGGAAAATAGCCTTTAGATTTAACTGTGTTCAGGTCTGGTACATAACATAAAAAAGTTATGTTTTTAACTTAATTAAAGGATGAATGTGGTTATTTTTAAAATTCTGTTTAAAATTAAAGTCTATTTTATAAGACGTTATATGAGATATCACTGCATTATTCTTTATCAAATTTATGGCTATATATTCAAAATCTTGGGCTTTTTCACAAAAAATATATCTATGTAAACATATTGAGATTTATTCAGTAAATCTATCCTGCTGTGTTTTGGTATACATTAGGAGTTTAAGTTATACATAAGTGAGACCTCTTTGAGAGAATTTTCATTGATAAGGAAAAGAGAAAGGCTGCCAAATATAGCAAAGCAATGCAGGTTGCTCAGTTAAATTTAAATTTCAGACAAAAAAAAAGAGTAAATTTAAGAATCAGTTTATCCAAAATATTTCATTGGTATTTTTATACTAAAAATATTTATTATTTGTCTGAGTCGAACTGGCCATCCTGTATTTTATATGAAAACCTTAGAAAAGGGGAATATTATAGTGCTTCAGACAGAGGAAGCAAGACATGACGAGGCCTAAAGATAGATCGGGCCTCATTTGAGGAACAAAAATAAATGTATTGTTCTCAAACACTGGTTGAATGGACAGAAATCGGCTTTGGAAATAAGAGTAGAGAATGTCTGCCTTTTAAAAGAAGAGTGCAATAAACTAAGCAAAGTACAGATGAATCAGAAATACACATATATATAATTTTTTAGAGTATATGTACTTATTATATCTATAGAGTTCAAGTGGTAAATATTAACAGTTTAATCGAATTTTATTTTATTTTCAGACGGCAATTCAGTAGCCTTCTTATTGAATTGTACATCTTTTCCACTCTGATGTATGATATCACTTTTATCTTATCTCATATCTGAAATTATGAAATGTTGAACTTACTAAATTCTCCCTTTTTTCAAAAATTAGAAAATTTAAAATTTTTTCTAAAATCTTTTTCTTAAATGTATTTGTATATTTTTAATTTGACAAATGGTGTGTGTGTGTATATATTATATATATTTTATATATATATAGTTCATATGGTGTTTTGAAAATCTACACATTTTGGAATGACTAAATTGAGCTAATTGATGTATAGATTGTCACACATACTTATTACCTTTTGTAAGAACACTTAAAATATACTCCTTAGCAATTCCCAGGAATACAATTCATTTTTACTAACCATAGTACTTTGTTGTACAATAGAGCTCCTGAGCTGACTCCTGTTAAGTACGTGAAATTTTCTACCTTTTGACCATCATCTCTCTAGCCAACATACCGCAGCTTCTGTAACCACTATTCCATTGTCTACTTCTATGAATTTGATTGTTTAGATTCCACATACAAGTGAGATCATGAACTGTTTATCTTTCTGTGCCTAGCTTATTTCACTCAGCATAATGTCCACCAGGTACACCCATGTCATTGCAGATGACAGGATTTTCTTTTTCTTATGGGTGAACAGTATTTCATTGTGTGTATGTACTACATTGTCTTACACTTTCATCTGCTGAAGGATACTTATGTTGATTCAATATCTTGACTACTGTGAGTAATACTGAAATGAAATGGGAATACAGATATGTTTTTGAGGTACTGATTTCATTTCTTTTGAATAAAAAACTGGTAGTAGAATTGCTGACTCAAATCGTAGTTCTATGTTTAGTTTTTTGAGGAACTTTCATACAGTTTTTCATAATGGTTGTCCTAATTTTTATTGCCATCAGCGGTGTAGACGGGTTCCTTTTTTTTTTCCACATCCTCATCAACATTTGCTATAAATTGTCTTTTTGATAATAGCTATTCTAATGGGAGTAAGGTGATATCTCCTGATTTTAACTTGGATTTCCCTGATGATTAATGATGACCATTTTTTTCTATACCTGTTGACCATTTAGTATCTCTTCTTTTGGAAAATACATTTTCTTCTACTTTGATGATTCTTTGTTATTTGTTTTCTTGCCATTGAGTTGTTCGAGTTCCTTACATAATTTGGATATTAACCCCTTATTAGATGTATGGTTTGCAAACAGTCTCTGCCATTCCATAGTATGTCTTCACCCTTTTGATTGTTCCTTTGCTGTACAGTAGCTTTTTAGTTTGATATCGTCCCATATGTCTATTTTCACTTTTACTGTCTATGGATATTGACATTTAATTTTGGAAAATTAAGTTATGAACATTGGCCTATTAACTCCCTCAGTGTATTTTGTTTTACTATCGGAGCTTAAAAAAATATAAAAAACACTGGAATAAATGTAATTTTAAAAAATCACTCCAAGTTCCCCATCAAAGCTAACAGAGTAACTAGGGCAGTGAAACTAATACTCCATGACATCTACAATAAACATAAGTGATAACATTTTTCCAGAAAATCAAACAGTGAAGAAAAACTGCTGTGAGCTACCAGATCTGCATAGCATGAGTATCCATTTGGAAGAAAGCTGAGGAAAAAGACAGGGAATCTGAAAACGGGAACATGACAAAACAGCCAATAAGCATTCACTGGAATTTGTGGCAAAGCAAGTTGTTAATAGCAGCTGAAACTAGGAAAAGTTTACAAACAAAAATTCACAGGAAAATATGAGCTACTGATGACATTCCGAAGAGTCCTGAGATGGCTTCATCACATGACCTTTCATAACAGACCAATAAAATTCTCTCCCTGGGCAACACTACTACCAAGTAAAAGTAGTGGTAGTAGAAGTCACATGGAGCAGTACAGGAATAATAGGAGTTCAAAAAAAGGAAGATTCATATTGTAGTTGTGAGTAAGGAGACAAAGCCAATTATTGCAAAATTTTTAATACTTTATGTAAATAATCAAAAAGGAATCTTTATGGTTATGAAACTCAAAAGGTTATTCGAACAAACCTGCCTCCTAAAATAATATAAACTTATTTCTGTAAAAGTATGAGACACAGAAGTATTCCTCTTGAATTCCAAACAAGGGTATGATAAAATTAAATAAACTTAATGGAATTCTAGAATAGTATCCCTGAAGGAAAATCCTCCAGGACCAGATGAATTCACAGTAGAATTCTACCAGAGGTACAAAGAGGAGCTGGTACTATTCCTTCTGAAACTATTCCAAAAATAAATATTCCAAACAATAGAAAAAGAGAGAGTCCTCCCTAACTTGTTTTAGGAGGCCAGCATCATCCTGATACCAAAATCTTAGGGACACAACAAAAAAGGAACATTTCAGGCCAATATCCCTGATGAACGTTGATGTGAAAATCATCAGTAAAATACTTACAAACCAAACCCAGCAGCACATTAAAAGCTTATCCATCATGATCAAGTGGGCTTTCTTCCTGGGATGCAAGGCTGGTTCAACACATGCAAATCAATAAGCGTAATCCATCACATCAACAGAAACAATGACAAATCCACATGATTACCTTAATAGATGCAGAAAAGGCCTTCAATAAAATTCAACATCCCTTCATGCTAAAAACACTCAATAAATCAATAAACTAGGTATTGATGGAACAAATCTCAAAATTATAAGAGTTATTTATGACAAATCCATAGCCAATATCATACTAGGGCAGTGAAACTAATACTGCCCTAGTATGCTATCAGTGAATGGGCAAAAGCTGGAAACATACACTTTGAAAACCAGCGCAAGACAAGGATGCCCTCTCTCACCACTCCTATTCAATATAGTATTGGAAGTTCTGGCTAGGGCAATCAGGCAAGAGAAAGAAAGAGTATAAAAATAGGAAGAGAGGAAATCAAATGTCTCTGTTTGCAGATGACATGATTGCATAAGTAGAAAACCACATTATCTCAGCCCCAAAACACCTTAAGCTGATAAGCAACTTCAGCAAAGTCTCAGGATAAAAAATCAATTTGCAAAACTCACAAGCATTCCAATACACCAATAATAGACAAACAGAGATCCAAATCATGAGCAAACTCCCATTCACAATTGCTAAAAAGAGAATAAAATACCTAGGAATACAACTTACAAAGGATGTGAAGGACCTCTTCAAGGAGAACTACAAAACACTGTTCAGGGAAATAAGAGGGGACACAAACAAATGAAAGAATATTCCATGCTCATGGATAAGAAGAATCAATATCATGAAAATAGCCATACTGCCCAAAGTAATTTATAGATTCAGTGTTGTTCCCATCAAGCTACTGTAGACTTTCTGCACAGAATTAGAAAAAACTACTTTAAATTTCACATGGAACCAATAAAGAACCTGTATAGCCAAAAAATACTAAACAAATATAACAAAGCTGGTGGCATCATGCTACCTGATCTCAAACTATACTACCAGGCTACAGTAACCAAAACAGCATGGTACTGGTACCAAAACAGAGATATAGACCAATGGCACAGAACTGAGGCCTCAGAAATAATATCACACATCTACAACCATCTAATCTTTGATAAACCTGACAAAAGCAAGCAATGGGAAAAGGATTCCTTATTTAATAAAATGTGGTGGGAAAACTGGTTAGCCATATGCCGAAAACTGAACTGGACTCCTTTCTTACAGCTTATACAAAAATTAAATCAAGATGGATTAAATATTTAAATTTAAGACCTAAAACCATAAAAATCCTAGAAGAAAATCTAAGCAGAACCATTGAGGACATAGGCATGGGCAAAGACTTCATGACTAAAACACCAAAAGCAATTGCAACAGAAGTCAAAATTGACAAATGGAATCTAATTAAACTAAAGAGCTTCTGCACAGCAAAAGAAACTATCATCAGAGTAAACAGGCAACCTACAGAATGGGAGAAAATTTTTGCAATCTATCCATCTGACAAAGGGCTAATATTCAGAATCTACAAGGAACTTAAACAAATTTACAAGAAAAAAAAACATCAAAAAGTGGGCAAAGTGTATTAACAGACACTTTTCAAGAGAAGACAGTTATGTGGCCAACAAACATATGAAAAAAAGCTATTACTGGTCATTAGAGAAAATGCAAATCAAAATCACAATGAGATACCATCTCATGCCAGTTAGAATGACGATCATTAAAAAGTCAAGAAACAACAGATCCTGGAGAGAATGTGGATAAATAGGAATGCTTTTACACTGTATATTAGTTCAACCATTTGTGGAAGACAGTGTAGAGATTCCTTAAGTATCTAGAACTACATATACCATTTGACCCAGCAATCCCATTACTGGATATATATCCAAAGGATTATAAATCATTCTGCTATAAAGACACGTGCATGTGTATGTTTATTGCAACACCATTGACAATAGCAAAGACCTGGAACCAACCCAAATGCCCATCAATGTTACACTGGCTAAAGAAAATGTGGCATATATACATCATGGCATAGTATGTATCATAAAAAAGAATGAGTTCGTGTCCTTTGTGGGGTCATGGATAAAGCTGGAGACCATTATTCTCAGCAAACTAACGCAAGAACAGAAAACCAGACACCACATGTTCTCACTTATAAGTAGGGGTTGAACAGTGAGAACACATGGGTACAAGGAAGGGAACATCACACGTTGGGGCCTGTCAGGGATTGAGGGGAAAGAGGAGGGATAGCATTAGGAGAAATAGCTAATGTAGATGATGAGTTGACGGATGCAGCAAACCACCATGGCACACGTATACCTATGTAACAAACCTGCATGTTCTGCACATGTATCCCAGAAGTTAAAAAGTATCATAATAAAAATACAACAAAATAAATAAAGAATTAAAAAAAGAAAAAGTGCTCAACATCACTAACCATTGGGGAAATTAAATTAAAACCACGATGAGATATAATTTACTCCTGTTAGAATGGCTATAATCAGAAAGAAACGTAATTAACCAATTTTGGTGAGAATGTAGAGAAAGGGGAACCCTTGCACACTGTTGGTGGAAATATAAATTAGGACAACCATTATGAAAAGCTGTATGGAGGTTCTACAAAAAAATAAAAGTGATTTGAATTAACATATGATCAAGCAATCCTACTACTGTGTATATATCCAAAGTAAATGAAATCAGTACCACAAAGAGATATCTGCATTTCCATATTCATTCTCACGTTTCACAGTAGCCAAAAAAATGGAAACATCACCATGAATATCAACAAATGAACAGATCATGAAAATGTGGTATATATACACAAAGGAATACTATGCAGACTTAAAAAAGGGAAAAAAAAAAAAAAAACCCTGTCATTTGTGAAAACATGGATGTACCTGGAGGACCATAATGCCAAGTGAAGTAAGCCAGGAACAGAAAGATAAATATGGTCTCACAAACATCTGTGGAATTTGAATAAGTTTGTCTCATAGAAAAAGACAAGAGTAGGTGGCTACCAAAGACTGGGGGAAAAGGAGGGATGGGGAAAGAAAATATATTTATCGAAGGATAGAAAATTTTAGTTAGAGTGGAGGAATACATTTTAGTGATCTCTTGTACTACATTAATAATAATATATTGCAATCACAAAATTGCTAGAATAGATTTTTAACATTCCCACTGAAAAAAAGTTGATGAGGTGATGGATATGTTGATTAGCTTGACTGAATTCTACAATATAGACATAGATCATATCACATTATACCTCATACACAGTTATTGTATATCAGTTAAAAATGAAGAAATTAATTTTTAAAATATGAAGAGTAAACTAGAGTGAATAAACACAACAGAAAGTGGTTATAGTAGATGCTCCAAGTATCACACTCAGACCCCTCCAGTGCTGGTGACCCTACCGGCTGACAGCTTCTCAGCTGAGCTGGGGAGAGAACTGAGCTTCCAGGTGTCAGAACACTCAGTTCAAGCAGCAAGCCAAAAACGGAAGTGAGAGTAGAACCTTTCATCAGTTACTGCAGTGGTGTAAGCAAGAGTCTACGCTGGAGAAACTGTTGTCTTCTGTTTCATTTGCCTCCTTGAAAGTGTTCATGGTGGCCGGGCGCGCGGTGGATCACGCCTGAAATCCCAGCACTTTGGGAGGCTGAGATGGGTGGATCACGAGGTCAAGACATGGAGATCATCCTGGCCAACATGGTGAAACCCCTTCTCTACCAAAAATACAAAAATTAGCGGGCGTGGTGGCGCACGCCTGTGGTCCCAGCTACTCGGGAGGCTGAGGCAGGAGAATCGCTTGAACCCTGGAGGCAGAGGTTGCCGTGAGCTGAGATCGAACCACTGCACTCCAGCCTGGACTCAGAGCAAGACTCCATCTCAGAAAGAAGAAAGAAAGAAAGAAAGAAAGAAAGAAAGAAAGAAGAAAGAAAGAAAGAAAGAAAGAAAGAAAGAAAGAAAGAAAGAAAGAAAGAAAGAAGAAAGAAAGAAAGAAAGAAAGAAAGAAAAGAAAGAAAGAAAGAAAGAAAGAAAGAAAGAAAGAAAGAAAGAAAGAAAGAAAGAAAGAAAGAAAGAAAGAAAGAAAGAAAGAAAGTGTTCATGGTGCAGGGTCAAGGCAGATGTACAATTTCGTATCTTTATTGTGGGAGCCCTCAACAAAAGGCTCCTGAATTTTTAAGGACTTTAGGCATGGGGGAAATATAAGGAAAATATCTACTAGTGAAAATGCACTGTGTGTTGAGGCAGAGTGGGGAAAAATGTCTGCAAAACCTCTTTCTACTTTCCCAGATAAAGCAGCCTCAGCAAAAGTGTTTGAAAACCTTAGCAAAGAACCCCACTTAAAAAGACCTAGGATTGAAGGCGTAAAAGACTGCACGTATGTGTGAGAGCATGACCAGCCAGTGAGGCCTGAGTTCCTGACTCAGAGTGTAACGCATTGGCTGTGCATCACCGCTCATGCCGGAAGGGCGATTTTTCCGAGGCTTGCCACATAAATCCTTGGTAATTGCCTATTGTGGGGCCTGAAAAGCTGCACATAGGCTTTATACAGGAGCCACACTCATCCACGGTTCACCTATTCTCTGAAGAATTTTCTTAAACCAAACAGGGACTACACGCCCTGGAGGCTATTCCCTAGCACCCATATCATTCACACTGTCACCTCCCCTCCAACCTCAGCCAAGGAGTAACTGACATGAAGATATTACAGTCAGCTCCATTGCTTCAAGGTGACACTAAATCTGTGGGGCATTTTGTGTGCTGGGGTCTCGCAGTGGGACCAAACACAAAAAAGTCTCTAGCTGAAACTCCATTTTTGCTGTTACCCAATCCCAACACCACCTTCTGAGAGTGCTAACAAAGTAAATGTACTGCTTCCAGGAATCTTAACCTTATTTTGTTACCAGAAGTAGACCAGGGCAGCAGATGCTAAGCACAGGACTGTGAAGTTATCACTCACTGGCAGAATAACACTGAAGACCTCTTTGGTGTTCTGTGCAGTAAACAGTCCCTGGCATGCTGAGAGAATGCCAAGAATTTCTCCAGTGGTAGTTACTTTTTGTCCAAAAAAAGTCTTAAAATAATGAAATATGGATAACGATTTTTTTTTTCATTTAAACCAAAGCTGAGATAACTCATTAAAAACACGAACGCATTATGAAAAATATTAAGAAATACTGGAAAGGTGGAAGGAAATGATACGGAATAGAAATTCACATCTAACACCTATAAGTCCGGAAAATTATGAACATATGGATAAATATGTGGATATACAGAAAAGAAATTTATTTCTTGCTTTTTCATCTTGTGAAAATTAGCTATTTAACATAAAAATAACAAAGAGGCCTTGTCTGATTTACAGCATGTGTAGGAGGAAAATGTATGACAACAATATTATAAAGTAAAAAAGGTATAGAATGAAATTTTATTGTAAGGTGAAGTGATATCCTATTATTTGAATAAAGACTATTATTATTAAAGATACACATTTTAAACTCTACTTCAATCACTAAAAATAAAAAAGAGCGAAAATAAAAGGTAATAAGGTAATTAATAAAATTGGATCACAGGCAAACTCAACCCAAAATAATGCAAAGGGATAGGGAAAAAAAAGAGGAACGGGCAAATGGAAAAATGAAACACAATAGCAAGATAACAGACTTAAACACTACTTCCTTCTTTCTCTGTCGCTCAATCTGGAGTGCAGTGGTATGATCATAGATCAGTGCAGCTCAAACTGCTGGGCTCAAATGATCCTCCTGTCTTAACCTTCAGAGTACCTAAGCCCACAGGCACGCAGCACCAAATTTAGCTAATTATTAAATTTTTTGTAGAAACAGCATCTTGCTCTGTTGCCCAGGCTAGTCTTGAAAACCTGACCTTAGAAATCCTCCTGCCACAGCCTCCAAAAGGACTGGGATTACAGGTGTGGGCCACTGCATTCAGCCCTTTCTTCTTAATTATAGCAAATGTAAATGGTCTAAATGCCTCAACAAAAAACAAGAGATCATAATATTAAACAAAAATTTAAGAAACTACTATTGCTTTCAATATGAAACCCTCTTTAAATATACATATATACATGTGTATAGATGTGAAAGAATGATAAAAGATATACATGCAAATACTAACCAAACTCTGATCAGAAGAGAGTTGGAATGATTATACAAACACTAAATAAAATGGACATCAATACAAGAAATAATGGGATTGAGAAAGATGGTTCATAATAACAAAGGGATCAATTAATCAAAGAAACGTAACAAGCCTGTATATGCAGGTATCTAAGCTTTAAAACGTGAAATAAAACTAATAAAACAGAAAAGAGAAACAGCTGTCTTCATAATTATAATAGAATATTTCAACATTTTTTATCAAAATGAGAAATAGGTATCTTCATAATTGTAATTAGATATTTCAACAGTCTTTACCCAATTACATGTGTAATTGTTAACACCAGTGGACAGGAAAAAAAGAAAGTATATAGGAAACTTCAACAACACTATCAAACAAACACACCTAATCAAAAACTAAAGGACCCTCTGACCACTAATAGAAAACTTTTTTCAGTCCACAAAATTGACCATATTTAGGCCATAAAATTAACACATATGAAATTAGGAAGATTTAAAATTATATAAAGTATGTTTTCTAAATTAAAAATCATAACATAAGAGATTTGGAAAATCCCAATGTTTTGAAATTAAATAACATCTTTTAAAATAATCTATAGATCAAAAATAAATCACAAGAGAAATCAGAATATATTTTGAAGAGCATGAAAATGGAAACATAACAATCAGATTGTTATACTATCACTTCCAAGTTTATTGATTTTTCTCTTTTATCACTATTATACTGTCAAGTTATCCCATCATTTTAATTAACATATAGTTTTCTTCAATATTAGGGTTTCATTAACATATATTTTTCTTTAGTATTATGATTTCTATTTTTCATAATTTATGTTTCCCTGCTAAGATTTTCTATATTTTCATTTATTGCTAGAAATTTTTTACCTCATTGAATATTTTTATAACAGCTATTTTAATATCATAGTCTGCTATCTACATTATCTCAGATTGGTTTTCCCTTTATTAGCTTTTCTTTTTAGAATGTGGCACTTTTTATATTTCTTTGTTTATTAAATAATGTTTTGTATTCTGAACACCATGAATATTATTTTGTGAGGACTATAGATTTTTAATATTTCTATAAATAACATTGGCATTTTTAGGATGGCATCTCATATTGCAATTTTTTTTAAAAAAGTTTTTACCTGGGTTGTTAAGTGTGATTTTGGAAGGAAAAACATGACAGTTTATTAGCAAATTTGAGAGCACTTGCCCATGCTCTCTGCTTGATAGAACTGCCCATTCCCACCCATCTCATCACATTTTCCAATGACTGTAGTTTTCCCTAAATCTGTTCTGTATTTCTTCAAGTCAAAAATACCCTGAGCTTTCTGTAGACATATGCCAACTCCAGCCCATTCTGAAGCTGAAGGTCAAAACATAGGAAGGTGACCTCATGCTTTTTTTTTTTTTCTACCAATGGTTATTTTCCTTCCACATTTTGCCAGCATTTGTTTACTTTTTATTTGCTTTTGGTATTTTTAATTTTGTCCATTTTTAGTTTGTATGTGTGGAAAAAGTCAGTCTGACATAAACTTACTTGTACTTACCATGTATAGAACTCCAGTTATACAATTTATGTTTAATAATTATTAAAATTAATTAATTAAAGCTATACAACTTAAAAATATAGGTGTTTATATCTAGGAACACTGACTAGATAAATCACAAAATTAAATTTAAAAAATCACTTGAAATCACATGGATTAATTTTGATTATTTTTTACGTCGTCACTGCCGGGCCTATAGTAGGTGTTCAGGAAAGGTCCTTTGAACAAATTAGAAACCATCAATTCTAGCACCCTGTTGCTTAGGAATTCTAATCACCCTCAGTAGATGAGTTGAGAGGACATGAGTCAGTGAGAAGGATGTGGTAGTTGAAAAGATCATAATTCTGCCCAGGTTTTCAAAGAGACTGATGAACTCTCCCTCCTGCATTATGCAGTGCTCAGCCTGTCATTACTGAACTGCCTTTTTCTCATTCTTTTCCCTGAAAAGTTATAAAAAAAATTATGCTAAGTGCATGGATTTTAGATCCTTCATGTTCTGTACTATAGGTAGATAATATGTTCTTTTAAAAATTGTTTTTCATCAAATAATCTTTTTTAAAAAAATTTTTATTTTGACTTCATTTAATTTTTCATACTTTCTTCGGTCACTCTGATTATTGTATGTGTATGTTTGTTTTCTGGTTTATTAAACTACCCAATAACACACGTACAAGCATTAGTAGGGTAACTTACCAAAATAACGAATTCCCTCTATTATGCGTTACTTCGTAATTGTTTCTTCTTTAAAGATTATCTTCATTTTCAAACTCTATAGGCATATTTATTAATACTAGGGAACTTGAACAGAAACATGAGCTAGTCATACTTGAAGAATTGAAAATATGCAACATGGCCAGAATATGACTATTATTTACCAACTAACACATTCTTCTAAGGTCTTGTTACACTTTAAAGGTATGCTAAAATTTGCTCATTAATTTAATTTAAAGACCTGTCTAAAACCTGTCACTCAATTTCTGTTACTGTGACTTGAAGCTACTAGGAAGAAATCAGTAGGCTTTATGGTTTAGGGACAATACTGAAGCTTTCAATTCTTTTATCCTTTTTTTGTAGACCTGTAAAGAGTATTACAAAGAGTGAGGGATTTGCAATTTACTAGGAAAGATATCAACCAAGTGACAAAAACGAGTTATTCTTTTGTGAATTGAAGAAACAAAGTGTACTTTATTCACTAGTCCTTTCTCCCTCTGTATTGCCTTTACAGGATTATATTATTTAAGATAGAGTGGTATTATTGTAAAGTATTCTGATAAGCCCTTTTTCTGTAGCCTACTACCTAAGAAAAGATACATATTTTACTGTAGTTTCCCAGCATGTTCTTTAAGATGTGAGACAGATATAAATCTAAACTCAAAAGAAATTTTAACTAAAATCTCCATCAGTACTTGTCCTGCCAAATATCTTGCTAGAATTCTTGGTGCTAAAATTTGTCCTTTAATGGGGATTAGCAGAAACAGGCCTATTGAGTATTACATTATTTATCCTGTTATTATTCTTAAGACTTGCTTTCTTGGTAACACTGTTATTTTGCTCTTTAATTTTCAATCAGCTCTTTAATGATTGCAGTTCCTCATTCATTTTTGTTAATGAAGGGCAAAAGGCAAGGGAAATGAATTTCCCCATGATCCTTCACTCTAGCCTCTGGTGAATTGACTTTTTCTGTATTCATTGAAATGTGTTATCCCATTTATCTAGAGATGTCAATGACTTGCAGAAGGGACTGCATCTGAATGTGACTTGGATAAACATGAGCTAGTAACCCAAAGCAAATATCTTTACTTTTACTCTCTAGATATAATTTATTAGTTTTAAATGGTCTTTTATATTTTGAGGACATAAGTAGAGGAAAACAGATGTCACGTGGAACATTTAAAAGCATAGATAAAGAGGGTAAAGCTAATGGAAGGAAAGATGGTATTTTGCTTTAGAATGCAAAGTCAGGAAACAAATTAAGTCTGTGTGTGTGTGTGTGCATCTGTGGGTATATACAGAACTAACGTTTTCTGGGAAAGTATTCTGTACCAGACACTATTTCTATATAGAATGTATTTTATTTTATCACAAAACCCTCATAATCATCTCTCTAAAATTATGATTAAAAGAACAGATCCTCAAAGAAAATGTGCACCTAGACCTGGAGGCAGAACGTGTGTGATGGGAAGATATTCGTCCTTTGCAGGTATGAAGCAGCTATAAAGCCTTTCCTATTGTCGCTCAGAATCTAGAACAGACTGGCACAGAGGAGGGTCTTTGTAGATACGTGAGGACAACCACATGTAAACGTGTATGTTGTTTATTTCTTTTTGCCTTGATGATAAAACATGCAAAACAGAGAAGTCCTGTTTCTGGGCCACCAAGCTCACAGCTCTTAGGACGCAGTTCTGTATCTCTCTTGCTTAAGTCATTTTCTGAATTTAGTCTCAAGTTGCTAATGACCAGAGAGGCAAATTGTTTGTGCACGTTTTAGAAATACAGAATTGCTTCTGTATTGTCAGTTTTCCCACTACACACTGCCTAAGAATGGGATTCAACTACTAAATTGATAAATGCCTGTGGTAGTTGTGGATTAAAGTAAAATTCAGACAGACAAGAGTTCTTTAACAAAGAAAGTTTATCTGAGCAATGTAGTAGGAAATCACCACAACCAGGATATCCAATAGAGAGATTGGTAACATTCTAAAGGAAGCACAGTAGTGGGTGATAATGTTTAAATACAAGCCTAATCAGAAGTCTTGGAAGCTTAACTCTTCTTTTCCAGCTATAAGGACTAGCTTTAAACATACAGTAGTGCCTGAATACAAGTTTCAGATCACCTCATTGCGTCAGGTGCACATCATCATTCTTGGAGTTCCACAAGGAAAAATGTGGTTATTGGTGTAAAATAAATTTAGCACTTAAAGATTATTTTAACTGGTATCCACAGCTGCCATAGGCTAATATAGCTCTATTTTAGTATCTTTGCAAATACAAAAATTAACTAGGTAATGAAATTTATTTCATGGAAGCTGTTGCAATAGGGAGAACCCACCAAATTTAAAAAAATCACGGTATCTCAGCAAGGAGGTTTTATCTTAGATTTTATAGGGAGGAGTGGAGAAGTTACAGGTAGGATACTTTACAATTATTGTCTTAGTTCTGTCTGCTATAACAAATTGCCATAGATTGGGTGGCTTAAACAACAAACATTTATTTATCAGAGTTCTGGAGCCCAGGAAGTCCAAGATCAAGGTGCTGGTAGATTTCGTGTCCAGTGAGAACCCATTTCCTGGTTTGTAGATGGCTCTTTTCTCCTTGTACCCTCACATGACAAAGAGCAGAGAGAGAAAGTAAGCTCCATGTCTCTTTTAAGTGCACTGATTCCATTCATGAAGGAAGCTCTCTGTGTCTCTTCTACAAAGGCACTAATCCTATTCATTAGGGCCCTGCCTTAATCACCTCCCAAACCTCCCACCTCCAAATACCATTGCATTAGGGATTAGGCTCGAACATACCAATTTTGGAGGAACACAAACATTCAGTCCATATAATTTGGTATTATCTTGCAGTAAGAGGAAATCTCAGTCACTGAGGTATAGAGGAGATGTTTACTTATAAGTCTAGTTTCAAGGAATACAGTTCTAATCTCAACTAAAAAATATAAATTAAAGAATAGGGAGTTTGCTGGCCTCTTTCTGGCCTTGTTATTAGGCAAGGGAAATGGGGACATGGGAGTAGGCTCAGACAACAGGGGAGCATATACCCCCAGGTCTTTTCAAAATATCTGTAATGGATCTCTCCCTCTTTCCCCAGTATGAATATTCTCCCACTTTGAGGTTGAAATTTTTTTTTTAAATATATCTTTTATTGCATTTTAGGTTTTGGGGTACATGTGAAGAACATGCAAGATTGTTGCATAGGTACACACGTGGCAATGTGGTTGGCTGCCTTCCTCCCCATCACCTATATCTGGCATTTCTCCCCATGTTATCCCTCCTGAACTCCCTACCCCGCACTGTCCCTCTCCTATTCCCCCTCACAGACCCCAGTGTGTGATGCTCCCTTCCTTGGGTCCACATGTTCTCATTGTTCAACACCCGCCTATGAGTGAAAAAATGTGGTGTTTGATTTTCTGTTCTTGTGTCAGTTTTCTGAGAATGATGGTTTCTGGTTTCATCCATGTCCCCACAAAGGACATGAACTCATCATTTTTTATAGCTGCATAGTATTCCATGGTGGATATGTGCCACATTTTCCCTGTCCAGTCTATCATCAATGGGCAGTTGGGTTGGTTCCAAGTCTTTGCTATTGTAAACAGTGCTGCAGTGAAAATTTGTGTGCATATGTCCTTATAACAGAATGACTTATAACCCTTTGGATATATACCCAGTAATGGGATTGCTGGGTCAAATGGAATTTCCATTTCTATGTCCTTGAGGAATCGCCACACTGTCTTCCACAATGATTGAATTAATTTACACTCTCACCAACAGTGTAAAAGCATTCCTATTTCTCCACATCCTCTCCAGCATCTGTTGTCTCTGGATTTTTTAATTATCACCATTCTAACTGGCATGAGATGGTATCTCAATGTAGTATTGATTTGCATTTCTCTAATGACCAGTGAGCCTTTTTTCATATGTTTGTTGGCTTCATATATGTTTTTTTTTGTAAAGCGTCTGTTCATATCCTTCACTCACTTTTGAATGAGCTTATTTGTTTTTTTCTTGTAAATCTGTTTTAGTCCTTTGTAGAATCTGGATATTAGCCCTTTGTCAGATGGGTAGATTGCAAAACATTTTTCCCATTCTGTTGCTTGCCACAAATTCATGAGGTTGAAATTCTTATGTACTATGTACAAAGTAACTTTTCAAGATTATGTGAGGAGAGTTACAGCTCCTACACTGAAAGTCATTACTCTTCTGTGCTGCGATTAATGCTTTTACCAGGAGAAAAATAATGGGCAACAGAAACCCAGAAGCACTTATTAAGAATAAACTGTATCAGATTTGATGATTTGGAGAGAGTTTGATCGAAGATGACTTACTACCAAGAGAGAGCCCAAACTGAATTGCTAAGCAGTTTACCGAGAGCAGCGTTTTCAGACTTCCCAAAGAATAAAAAGAAGTATTGCAATTAATGTAACTAACCAGTTTGGAAATAAATCTTCAAGTGTCAGTCAGGAGTAGATTGTTGTGATGATCATGTTTCTACTCACACCTTTGGGGAAATTCTTCTTCATTACTTTTCTTAGTGTAAGCATTTAATCATACCTGGTAAGTGAAACCCTTGCAGCATCAAAGAAACCTGGGTAAAATGGAAGCTCAGTGAAAGCAGATGTTTGTCTCATTTCACTGAAAAATACTCAATGCCTAAAGCAGTTTTCAGAATACAGAATTAGATACCTAATTGCTGAAAGAACAAATGAAGGATAGAATAAACAAGGAGGTGCCAGGAAACTTGGTCCGTTTCCAAAGAACTCAGTTCCTCAGCTGATTCCAAGGACATTGTGGTCATTTGGTCACCTGAAAGCTCCGTATTCTCTAAGATTCACAAAATGCTATAGGATTTAACAATATATTTTGGGAATATCTATTTTTCATTGCTCCTTTCTAAATATGAGTGTTTTTGCATTCTTTTTTTCTTCCATTTAGTATGTGTTTTTCTTTTTTGCCATCATTTTAAGATTATAGGCAGTCTTTCATTTCCTCATGTGTCTATATACCTTCAAAGATCCTCTCATTCTCCTTATTTTGAGTCAGTCTGTTTCTATAGGATACCAGATTCCATTTATTTGGAAGAATATTTGAAGCTTAACAGACTCACCATGTAGTAAGCAATTATTGGGCTATGTATTCAAAACATTGATGCATTCGCTTTGAAAACACTTTTCTCTGGCACAGTATCTGACCTTATATGGATTAGATTAAAGCTGTGGCTTCCACTATCAACAGTAATTTCTATATTTTTTAAAAATTCTAAATACACGTTAGTCAATACAAGACAATAATAACAAATACAGTAAATTATAATATTGTTTGTAAATATTTAACACATATATGCATCACAGGTACCAAGGTAGTTAATAAATTTGAATAACTACATAAGGAGTATGACAAAATATACAGATATAACTACTATTGATTTTTGTTTATATGAATTTACTCTATACAATTTTTAATGAAATATATACTATAACAATTTATCTTAACATCTCAGTTTAACGTGAAAAATTTTGTAAAATATTGTGTCATTCAGCTATTAATGACTTCATAATAAACCCTTTAAAAATATTTTCTTCATGGTTTCATGCACAAATTTGTAAGGTCAGTATGGTTGCAAGAAAACATTTGCTAACAACATCAAAATTAATTATAAGCAGGATAATAGAGTTTCCTTTGTAGATTATTTTCAATATTATCCTGCTTGTAAAGAAGCCATCAAAGAAAACTGCTCACTAATTGTACATTAAGAAATTATCCCCTGAGTCCTTGCTAATTTATCTGGACAGGTTCAGTCACCATTCCTATAAGATGTCAAAAAAGGTAAGTCAAAAATGAGATAATGCCAGTTGGGTTCTCATAAATTTCTTTTCGAACAACTCTTTCATGAATACTTCACTAACTCTATCTCATCTTCAACATTAAAGGGAAACAGTAGGAAAATAAATGTGCTGTGTTGTGCTGTATGCTTGGCTTATAAAAATAAATTCTTACTTAAGAGAGCTTTTTTGTGTCATCTACAAAGAAGGGAGTAAGTGATCAAAATATTAAGCAGTAAATACATGGATAAAAAGTACTAATGAATACCAGGTGGATTAAATGTGCCAACAAATACCAGGTGTTTGATGAAATTTTTTTTTAATTATGCAAGGGTCAATATACTGCCTATGGAAAAAAAAATGCTTTTAGTAACATAACTATTCTACTTAGCATGGAAATAACACACTAACCAATTATCTATAATGACTAGCCTACTGGGACAAAACAATTTATAGTCATGAGAAACCAGTATAACAAAGGAATAAATTTGATTTGTCTGAGTTGGACTTACTACTACTTTTAGAGTTTTTATTCTAATCTTTGCAAATGAGATCTGTATCAATCAGTCAGTTTATCTATCCTTTTATATATTTATATTGTGCTAATACATCTTGTTTTCTTTCTGAGATACTCATTGTCATCATTATTTAACACTCTGAAAATACTTTAAATGTACAGAATAAAAGTAATATAGGAGATAAAGTATGGGGAAAAAACAGAAACCTACAGTAATTTGAAACTGTGGGATGTAAACATTTATAAGGTGGCCCCAGATTAACTGTTCTAAAAGAAAATAGTTTTGCATAAAATGTTGAGTGAGAGTTGCTAATTGCCTCCTATTTCTTTTGCTCAGTTAAGACAATTGAAGCAGAGAACATCACGGGCAGCTGTGAGATGAAAAAATACAATGCACTTTACACTAAAACTGTGCTGAAAGTAAGTTTTGCTCTTATTAATGATTTAGAAAAAATTTTAAATAAAATTTGAAAAGCATAATATTAAATATTTTATTAAAGGACACAGAAATAGCATAGCAAGAAAAGCAAGTTTTTTTAAACTTTCCATATTAAAATAAACATATGTTTTCTCTAGGATAAGTAGCTATGTAATGAGATAATAGGAATGGTAAAAACTTTTGTCAATATTAAACAGCTGATATTAAAGAGCTTGGAATATATTTGTTTACATTTCAAATATAGCTCATTCCAAAAAGAATAAAACTACTAAATAATCTGGGAAGTTATTCAAGTCACCAATAGATGGCAGAAGGAGTTTATATTTTGAGTTACTTTAAGGACTTTGGCAATCTATTCCAATAACGTACTGAACAATATTGACTTTAAATTGTTATATTTAGCTTTAATAGGCAACATTCATCAAAGTTAATTGTAAATATATATTTATACACATATACATATACATCAATATATCTATTTATATATTCATATATTAGTTCTCCTTTAGTTCTCTTTATATATTTGTTGTGCAACAAATTATTTCAAAACTTCAGAGATTACAACAGCAAACGTTTAAACATTTGTTATTTCACACACATTTTGAGGGTAGGAATGCGAGCATGAACTTAGCTGGATCATTCTGGCTGAGCATCTTTCATGACGTTGCACTAAGTTGTCAGTCGTGGCTGCAGTCATCTGAAGAGACCGAGCAATCTAGTTCCAAACCCCTCCCTATGGCTGACCTCACCTAGAGTGAGGGCTAAAATAAAGAGACAGACAATGAAAGCATAAGCAAGCAAGAGCCCAGTGACGATCTCTGCTCAGGGTTTACAACCTAATCTTGTACATTATACAGCATATTTTCTGCTTAATCTACTGGTTGCATAGACTTACTCTGTGTAAAATTTGGAAGAGGAATTGTATAAATACAAGGTAGAAATGGAGAGATGCATCTTGGGAACTATTAGATATCGATATCTATATCTATCTATATCTCCTCTTCATACTCAGTTTTGTTATTCTTATACTACATTCAATATTTCCCTTTCTGTAATTGAAAATGCCCTCTTCCACCTTTCTACTCACTAGATTTTTTTCTGCTCTTTTCTTGCATTGATCATTGCTTTATTTCTTCTTTCCTTTCTTCCTTTTGATCGTCAACTGCCATGACCCAAGACAAGTGAAATGAGCACATACGCATGAATATGTAGGAAAAAAACCTGACTTCTTGAATAAGATATTATGAAAACTTTTGAGAATAGAATGTCAGTGGAAACATTGTTTATTATTCATGGATACAGACAGGCTCTTCTCATCACCAAGGACAATATTTATATAAAAGCCTTTCTGGATTTCCAATTTACTTCCAGTAAATTCACAATGATCCTCACCTGCTAGAGGTCTGGACATGTTGGTCAGGGTCACTTTAGAGTGAGAACATGATTTTCTTAGAGATAAAGTCATTTTTTGCAGACAAACTCAGCATGTGAGAATTAGGAGTGTAGGGACAGAGACACAAAACTTTTTTAAAGTGTCAGTTAATGCAAAAATAGCTTTAGCAATGTTTTTAAAACAAAACTATGAAGTTGAAGGAGTAGTAATTAGCAATAGAAGGAGAGGGGAAAATAGAGAAGAAAGTCCTTCTATTTTTTAATGTTATTAAAAAATAAATAAATAAATTGAAGTTGAAATACCTTTCTGGTTTGCAGATACTCTTCCTGAGGATTCAGTAGTGATAACCAAATCACTCTGCATATTTCAACCACAAAAAAAAATGATTCATGAAATTTGGTGTCTAAGAATCCATTGTAATTTGTCAAGGAGAGAGAGAGAGAGCGTTCATCGCAGTATGGTCTTCTTTGGTCTCCCCAGAAGGGTTCCCGGGATCTTTTAATACTGACCCAGCAGAGAGGGGACAACAGGGGCACCAATAAGAAGGTATCAGAAGGCTACGAAGGAAACTTCCCAGTTTAAAAATTCGTCACTGAATTTTTGATTCAACAATATGAAATGATTACAGCTGTCAATAAAATTGCCTCTAAACATCTATTAAATGAGAGACTGGACACTTCAATGATACAATAGAAAGTCCCTTTGTCCGCACAATATTGCAGGCAGAACGTATCCAAAAATAAATACCATTTCTGCTTTCTTTCCACATTTTAAATCTCATTTGAGTTTGCATAGAGAGCAGTCCTAATACATAAAAAGAATCTGACTTTTATGGACTAAATGTTTATGTCTTCTCTCCCTCCCCTCAATTTATATTTTGACATCTACTCTAGAACCTAGAGTTAAGGAAAACATACTCCATATGTTTGTACCACCCTTTTGTAGCATTGTACTCAGAATAAAACACACTCAGAATAAAAATAAGTTTTAATATCTGTCACTGAAAAATAATGATCTTTGTTTCTAAAGAATTATCAACTTCCTAAAATGAGTTTATTACACAAATATCAAATAATCCTCTATGCCAAGGACAAAGCTCAGTTCTATAGCAAATATTCTCCCTTTAACAATACGTATACCTCAAGACACATAAGAAAAAATAATAAACATATATGAATTACTGAGCATCCATTATGGAATTATGGTTACCATTACAATAACTTTCTGACATAAATACTGTATTAGCAAGATAAAAGCAAACAACCTCATTAAAAAGTGGGCAAAGGACATGAACAGACACTTTTCAAAAGAAGACTTATATGCAGCCAACAACTGTGAAAAAACGCTCAATGTCACTTATCGTTAGAGAGATGCAAATCAAAACTGCAATGAGATATCACTTCACACCCATCAAAATGACTATTAATAACAGATGCTGGAGTAAAAAAATGCCTAAATACCGTTGGTGGCAGTGTAAGTTCAATCATTGTGGAAAACAGGGTGACAATTCCTCCAAGACCTAAAAATGGAAATACCGTTTCACCTAGCAATTCTACTACTAGGCATATATTGAAAGGAACATAAATCATTCTGTCATAAAGATATATGCACATGGATGTTCACTGCAGCACTATTCACAATAGCAAAACATGAAATCAACCTAAGTGCCCAATAATGGTAGACGGAATAAAGAAAATGTGGTACGTACATATACACCATGGAATACTATGCAGCCATAAACAAGAATGAGATCATATCCTTTGAGAGAACATAAAGGGAGCTAGAAGCCATTATCCTTAGCAAACGAATGCAGGGACACAACACCAAATGCTACATGTTCTCACTTACAAGTGGGTGCTAAATGATAAGATCATATAGATACAAGACCATAGAGATACACATTGGCACCTTTCAGATGGTGGAGGGTAGAAAGAGTAAGAGGATAAGGAAAAAGTAACTAATGATTTCTATGCTTAATACATGGGTGATGAACTAATCTGTACAACAAACCCTTATAACACAAGTTTACCTATATAACAAACCTGCACATGTACCCCTGAACTTAAAATAAAGTTAAAAATAAATAAATACAGTATTCATGTTTGACAGATGAAGAAACAGAAGTTTAGAGACACAAAATAACTTATCTAATATTATACAGTAATCAAACTGAGAATCAGTATCACAATCCAGTTTTCATTTCAACAGCATAATTATCATCACCACACATTCTAGCTAGAAATTTTGTACCATATTGATAAATTCAAATTATTTAATATGTATTAAAATATTGTTTGTGTTTTTATGGAATCTTGAACTTTGTTCTAAACTGAAACTACTTCCTGTGGTTAAAATTATGGTGTCAAAGGGTGAGAAATGAAAAGCGGAGTGGAGAGGCGGAGGAGTGGAAAGCACTGGTTTGTCGTTGTTTTTGTTAATTTTAGCAATTTATTTTTAAGACCTAGTGTATATTTAATTAAGTGTTGATTTTCTCTCAAACTATGCAGAGAATAGTCAGTCAGTCATTGCTTTTGTCTTCATGTAACAGATACTCATTTTTAAAATTTAACTACATAAGTGATTCTTTTTCTTCTGTAATAATAATTGCAGGGGAAATTATTCAGGGATGGTGCCCCCATTCTTCTCACCATTTTTAACATATGATTTTTTTCCCTTTATCTAGCTGCTCCTCTTCTGCTTATCCTATCTGTACTTCAGGCAGGAAGCCAGGAAAAGGACAAATGATGAAAAGCAAAGTGGAAGAGCTAAGGAGAAAAGGAATCTGAACCTGACCTCTTTTAAATAGCTTGTCCAAAAGTCCTACCCAGAAACTTCTTCTTACACAGTCATGAGCTGCCTAATGATGCATCAGTCACCAACTTCTTGTACATTTGATGGTGGTCCCCTAAGATTAAACTGGAGCTGAAATATCCCTATTACTCTGTGATAATAATGTAGCGATTGTTAGATCATAGCATGACATGATCATAGCATGACACATTACTCACTCACCTTGATAAAGGTGGTGTAAACTTACTGTGCTGTCAGTCATATAGAAGTAGAGCAAATACAACTATATACAATATATAATAGTTATCCATGATGATAAACAACGTTTATTGGTTTATGTATTTACCATATTATAGGTGTTATCATTACCTTTTAATGTACTCCTTGTACTTATTTTTTCAAAAAACTAACTGTAGAACAGCCTCAAGCAAGTCCATCAGAAGGTTCTAGAAGAAGATACTGTTATCATAGGAGATGACAGCTCCATACATGTTATTGCCCCTGAAGGGGGCAATTGAATCTTCCAGTGTGACAAGTGTAGAGGTGGAAGACAGTGCTATTGATGATCCTGATCCCGTGCAGGCCTAGGCTAAGCGGTATGTTTGTGTTTTACTTCTTAACAAAAAGTTAAAACAATTTAAAATGGAAGAAAGTTTAGAGAAAAAAGATATTAAGGAAGAAATCATTTTTGTACAGCTATACAATCTGTTTGTCTTTTAAGCTAAGTGTTATTACAAATGAGCAAAAAACTTTAAGAATTAAAATGCTTATAAAGTAAAAATGTTATAGCAGCAAAGGTTACTTTATTATTGAAAAAAAAAGGAAGGCTTTAAATAAATTTAGTGTAGCCTGGGGTACCGTGTTGATAAAGTCTACAGTTAGTATACAGTCACATCCTACGATTTCCCATTTACTCACCACTCACTCACACTGACTTACCCAGAGCAAGTTGTATCCTGCAAGTTCCATTCATGGTAAGTGTTCCATACCATTATAAAAAGGTGTACCACTTTCTGTTTTACGCTGTATTTTTACTGGGCCTTTTCTATTTTTAAATACTCAAGTACTTACCATTGTGTTCCAATTGCCTACAGTATTCAGTACAGTAACATGCTGTACAGGTTTGCGGCCTAGGATCAATGAGCTGTACATCGTAGCCTAGGTGTGTGGTAGCTTGCACCATTTAGGTTTGTGTAAATATACTCTGCAGTGTTCAAACAAAGACAAAATTAGCTGATACATTTCTCAGAATGTCTTCCTGTTGTTAAGCAATGCATGACTGCATTTAGCTCTCCAGGACTGTATGTCATGGCTACATATTACATGTAAAAAAATACAGTGAGAAAACACCTAAGAAAATTTCAAAAATGAGTGTTAGTGTAAAATGGATAATTTTTACTAAATTAATGCAAAAATGATTATCCTAAAATGTTAAGTAGCCAGCTTTCTAGGACCTTGGTTTCCTGAATACTTTAATTGACTATGTTTCTACTTATAAATATCAAGGTTTTATAATAAGGAAAAAGAGAAAATGGATTTAGGCAAGGCCAGCAGCACTATCTGTAAAACTCTTGAAATATCACAATAACCACAAAGTGCAATTATTAAGATAGTATTAGTATTTAATACTCCAATTAGGGCCAAAACATAGAAATAAAATGCTATCAAATACCATAAAAAATTTCGTATGCAAATCTTCATTCTGATAATTGTGTTTCAAAAAGTGTGAATAGTCCATATTCTATTATACAAATTTTATTTCACACTTCTGTTTAAATTATGTAAATAATTTATTTAATATAAAGGAAATTTTTTTTTTTCAGTGAAAAACAGTTAAGCATTAAGGGCTCCATGTCACTACAAGTTTCCATATTAGCTGCAGGTGGTGGATGGGAGCACATTGACTAATACACTGACTATTAAATCTGTCAGGCAGAAATGATGCACTTCATTACTCTACACATTTCATTGTCTTAATCAAGTCATGTAGTCACTCTAGACATCAAAGATGATACAAAAATGACACAGAACCACCATAATAACTTAGCTATGTGCCTGCCTTTTAAATGCCACATGTTACACATACATACATATTACATGAACATACATATACATGTTTGTAAAGAAAATAGGGCTAATGAGGAAATATTTGAGCAATTTAGAAAGCGTTTAACTATTCTGAAAAAGAAAATTGTTTTGAATAAGTTAATAGCCCAAATTATAATCTTAGGCTGGGTACAGTGGCTCACAGCTGTAATCCCAGCACTTTGGGAGGCTGAGGGAGGCAGATCACCTGAACTCAGGAGTTCGAGACCAGCCTGGCCAACATAACAAAACCCCGTCTCTACTAAAAATACAAAAATTAGCCAGGTGTGGTGGCAAGTGCCTGTAATCCCATCTATTTGGGAGGCTGAGGCAGGAGAATCACTGCAACCTGGGAGGCAGATGTTGCAGTGAGCCGCGATTGCGTCACTGCACTCCAGCCTGGGCAACAGAGTGAGAGTCTGTCTCAAAATAAATAAATAAGTAAATAATAATCTTAAAGTTTTAAAGAATTGTTTTTCTTTCCTTTATGTTTAAGAATGCAAATGTAAAATGGCTTTAACATGCAATAGTAGAGTCAAGTATATTCTAAGAAAAAAATACTGAGAAGCAGGCTAAATCACTGAATATAGTGCTGAAGAACATATTGTAGTTAACATTGATAGGGCTGTGCACAATCAACATATATAACAAACTAGGTTTCGGCATAATATTTATTGAGTATATATTCATATATAGAAATAGATGAATTTAAGAAAGAATTTAAGTGAAAAAACGCTTGGGTTAAGATTGAAATAAAAAAAGAAAAACATGACAGAAAACACAGACCAAAAGATGCTGCTGTTTAAATACAACAGACACTAACAAGAAATGTAAAGTCATCTCATCATGTTATTGTCATCCATTAAAATGTTCGAGAGGCAAAACATAACTAGTGATAAGATCTAGATATAGTCAAGTTATCTAAGAAGCAGGTGAGTAAATGGGTATTACTTTGTATGAAGTTATCAGAAGAAGGATCAAAAGTGAAGGGAGAAGTGATAGAATGCTTAGAAATTTAGAATACCATACTAGGTTGCTGTATTAACAGAATATGGAAACATTAAGAGAATACTAAACCTTCTTCAAATATATACTAATAATTTAGGATTTTAGGTGTTTCATTAATATGAAGAAAGAATTACTCATTGGCATTTTGTTAATTAAGTAATTTGAAGTAAAAGTTAAAAGGTAGATTTTATATTATTAGAAGTGAGAAATTTCAGGCAACTGAAATTCTCCGGATTTAAATAGACTCATTGTAATACAATGGGCCAGATTTGTTTTCTTTAAAAAAACATGAATGATAATTAGTAGAAAAATGTGCATAGGGATTATAATTTGGAGTGAAAATTTGACTAGGTTACCTCTAAGATTATTCTGATAACTGTAATTTTTAGGAAATAATGTGTCATATGTCACGTAAATTAATAAATTAAAATATATTTGTGAAGCCGGGTGCGGTGGCTTAGGCCTGTAACCCCAGCACTTTTGGAGACCGAGTTGGGTGGATCACAAGGTCAGGAGATGGAGACCATCCTGGCCACAGGGTGAAACCCTGTCTCTACTAAAAATACAAAAATTAGCTGAGTGTGGCGGCGTGTGTCTGTAATCCCAGCTACTTGGGAGAATAAGCAGGAGAATTGCTTGAACCAGGCATTCGGAGGTTGCAGGGAGAGGAGATCGCTCCACTGCACTCCAGCCAGGAGACGGAAGGAGACTGTATCCTAATAATTGCACTTTGTGGTTACTGTGATACTACAAGAGTTTTACAGATAGTGCTGCTGGCCTTACCGAAATCCATTTTCTCTTTTGACTTATTATAAAAACCTTGGTATTTATAAGTAGAAACATAGTCAATTAAAGTATTCAGGAAGCCAAAGTCCTAGAAAGCTGGCTACTTAACATTTTAGGATAATCATTTTTGCCATAATTTATATAAAGTATATATTTGTGAAAATCAGAAACAAATGTAATAAATGGTTGAAGATGATTTTTTTTGCAAATATGTTATGAGTTAGCTGATTTTTAATAATCAAATAACATTTTAAAAATTAAGAGCAGCTTCTTCCCCCACTGTTCTTTATTGAAAATGCATCTGAGTCTGTTAATTTTTTCTCTACTAGTTCTGTATTATCTGTAATCTTTTATCAGTTGCATTTGAAATAATCTAATTATTTGCCATATTTTAGCAAAAGTATGTGACGCTTTACTGCAGTCAGTATGTCAGTCCCTTAATTAAAACTTTCAATAGGCCTCTATTGTATTTGGTATACAATTATATTTTAACAAGCATTAGTACAAAATTCTAAGTGGTGAGTACCTGCCTTTGTTTTGTTTTGTTTTGTTTGGTCATTTTTCTTTTGTTAATTGTAGTCAAGTCAAGTCACACTGGCTTCTTTTCTTTCTTTCTTTCTTTCTTTCTTCCTTTCTTTCTTCTTTCTTTCTTCCTTTCTTTGTTTCTGTTTCTTTCTTTCTTCTTTCTCTCTCTTTCTTTTTCTTTCTTCTTTCTCTCTCTCTCCCTCTCTCTCTCTCTCTCTGTCTCTCTTTCTTTCCTTTTTCATGGTCTCTCTCTCTCACCTAGGCTGGAGTACAGTGGCATTATCTCGGCTCACTGCAACCTCCACTTGCTGGGCTCAAGGGATTCTCCTGCCTCAGCCTCCAGAGTAGCTGGGATTACAGGAACAAGCCATCACACCCAGTCAATTTTTCTATGTTTTGTAGAGAAGGGGTTTTGCCATGTTATCTAGGCTGCAGTTTCTTATTTGAAATAAGATTTTTCCATTGCATAGTCCTTCTTCTGTACAGTTGAAAACTAATCTCCATCCCCTATGATCTGACAAATCATTAGCCTACAAATGTCTCATCAAGATAATTAATAAAATCCAACATAAATTATTTGCTTGTATTTTCCATCAGGAATATTTTGTTTTCTTTTGGAAGGTGTTTTACATTTCAAAATTATATGCTTATATGTATATGACTATTTGTTTAGTCAAATCCATATGATAGGGACTTTAGTACAACACGTGTTAGCACAACACTTCTATTTAATAAATATATTACATTATGAAAGAACATGAGTTTTGGGTCTAGAAGAGTAGAATAGTTTTTACAGACATAATCCTTCAAAAGCTATTATAAACCCCGGGCAGTTTTCTAAAAGAACTATTTGAAGGCACTAGGAAGCAAACAACAGCAAGATAAATCTAAGTGAATTTATCCTCTAAAGTAGCAGTGGAAACTGTGTCATTTATGCAAGGACATAGTTTTCTCCTAAGGGCACATCTTAATCCACATGTGGGAAAAATATAATTTAAGCAGAAAGCCACGGTCATACTGTGTAAAGGATTCAAAAGTTTGGGACCAACAGTCCTCATTTTGGAAACTGAGGGAGATCTGAAAAGGAGAAAGAAACAGAATGAGAATCCAAAATCTGTGTTTAACCTTACCTCAAATATTAGCTGAGCAATGAAGTATCCATGTGTGGATGAGGTTTCCAGGAGTCCAAGGGCAGGAGAAAACAGAATGTTGAAAGAGAAGAGCTGATGTTTCAGCTGCTGCTCAATGGAGAAGACACAATGGTTTTTCATCTACTAAATTAGAGGGGGTTGGTATAGAGCTTGGGCTTTGTCTTCAAACAACCAAAAAGGCTGCTTACTCCTTACGAATAAAAGACTGAAAAAAGTTAATGACACAAATGAAATAGAGTCAACAAATCAGAGTCTGCAAGTTCAAGACTATTGATAATTTGGTAGAACAAAACTTAACACTTTATGAAGATGGTAACAGAAATAAACGTATTTTTAATGTGTCTTCTGCAATGTCCAGGTTTGTATTTATATAAAGTATTAGAATAGGTAAAAACTAAGCTACAGTGACAGAAATTAGAACAGTAGTTTTCTAGGCAAAGGAGATTGCTAATTAGAAAAGAGAAAAAAGGAATTTGTGGTGATAATAGTGACATTCTTTATATTAATTTGGGTATTGGTTACATACATATATGCATTTGTCCAAATTCATCAAACTTTACAGCATAAAATCTATAAATTCAATATGGGTACATCATATTTAAAACAATTAAACAAATAAATAAAAGTATCATTTCCTATGGTTTTTGAATAATGGGTAAAAAGAATCTTGTGTATTCCTTGCATATAAATTAGAAAAAAAAGCTAAAATTACAATAATTTATGCAATGATAGCCAAAATTTGTGTGTATATTTTTATGTATGTGTTTCTTTTCTAATGTTATATACACATCATTCTCAAAGAATTCCAAATTCCAATTAGTTTTTTTTTTCCTTTAATATTATTTTCTTCCAACATTCTTCTAACATATAGAGTAAGATCATCATCTTCTCTCCCTGATTTGTGTTCAAGTAGCATGAAGGTCTGCCGATAAATATATTATGGGTCAGTAAGCCACTGATTCTCACACATGCTACACTCTGGATCACTAAACTACTAAGCACCAATTTCACAATAAACTGCCTTCTGCTTCATTTCTCACTCTTCCAGCGCTACCTCCTACACAGCAACAATAGAAATTAAACCTATTCCAGCCAAGCACATACTTGGAATTATACAAAGTTCATAAAATATGTCATTTTCTACAGGGAATCCTGTAGAGTTAAATCCTCAATTTAAAAAGAAGAAGAAAAAAACATACAATTCTCTTCTTATTAAAAAAAGCAGCAGGATGGTTGTTCAGATCCAGCAAAATCCCTTTAAAATAAACCATGCTCTTTGATTTACATATTTTACTTTGATTGAGGAACTTTAAGGCTTGCCATCAGTAAACAGAAGTATAGAGTTTGATGTTTAAAGATAAATTCAAGTTGTATGTCACATAACAGAATTTGTCTCTTTAATCATACTTTACAGTTTCATATCAAATGCCTAATCTATATGTAGACCATATTTGATAATTTTTATTTTAATAAAAAACCTATAAAGAGTAACAAATTGTTTCATCATCCTGTGTCCCTTTCAGAAATGAAATATTACTGCACTTTTGGTAAAAAGTACATTGGTGTGCATATACTTATAAATATTTTCTTTTGACACAAATCTATTGGGAAATAAAACTTTAGGGCAAACGTGAATGATTTCAGTTTCTTGACATCCCTCTTCCTTAGAATTAAAATGCATTTTGAATCTCAAAAATTTTCCATGATTTTTGTCATCTTTTATAGATTATAGAGCTTTGGAGATGATTTATACCAATGCCTTAATTTTTTAAGAAACTAGAAACAGTAACCCAAAGGGTAAAGTAAACTGTCAGCTCACAACTAGTTAAGCAGAGTGAAAGCAAGAGCTCAAAAACCACATTCCTGTAACACATCTGAGACTCTGAATGTTTAAGCATTTTCTTCTGTAGTTCTCCATGCTTCAGGTTTTGTCTTTCATATGAATTGCCCTGGGTAAATCCAAGCTTCAGCATAAATCTAGAACGAATTCACTTACGTGGGTTAACATTTTGATCTGAAACGTATCTTCTTAGATGAAAGAGAGAAACGGTTGGACATGGTTTATGCTGCGTGAAATTCAAATAGAGATGCATCTAGAAATATTTCCTTAGCTTTAGTAAGCTGATTATTGTATTATTTGTTCAAAGATTCTTTTCTAATAGGAGAACATTTTTTATTTTAATCTCTATCTGCAGACCTAATTCTACTGCCAGAAACAGAGAGCTTTCAAATTGCAAACTTTAGTGTTTTTAGATACACTTAGCATGAACATTTTAAAATGTTACTTAAGTCACCTTCACTTTACTCCCCATAATGATCTTCTTAGAATTTTTACTTTTTAATAGTGATTAGGTAATTCTTCTAAATTAAGATACATTTAGATTGAAAAAAATATATACATCAAATGAGTTTGTATTTGAGGCAAAATTTAACAGCTCCTTTCCTGTCTTTACCAGTTTAGTGAGGTGTTTGGGGATAATATTTCTGTTTCTTTCAAAAATTTAAATAACTGGAGACAGCCTGAATGCATTTAACCATTGAGAGTCAAGACTCAGGTCCTTATCTATAGGCCACTGCACTTCCATGATCCAGGTGTAGTCATGACGTTTTCCTTAGGCTATCTAACGAGACACATATTTCCTATCATTAGATGAAGACAATACTTAACTCAACACTCATCAATTGAGACCCAAGATACTTTGCATGAGATTTTTTTCAGTTACATGTATCATTAAATATTCTTTAATGTTACTTTTTATAAGTTGTGTCCTATTAAATAATACATGATTTATTCTTTTCCTGGTACAATGAGATGTGTGCTTATTTATTTTTTTTCTTCTTAGATTCTGCATTCTCTGTCCTTGGTTAGATGAGCCCACTTATTCTTGAAATAAAGACTCTCTTCAAGCACTAGAAAGCAGAATCTGAACAATCTGTTTTTTTTTTTCAGAGAAAATTCAAAGAAAGGAATTCAAATAGTCAGATGACTTTTTTCTTTAATATAAAGGATTTTTTATGAGTTGAGAAACTACTGTTGATTTTCTCCATTCTCCAAGGAAGTTAAATTATGCAGAAATGTAGTTGCTGCTATATGTATATTGTCATGCATACTGTGACTTATTTTGAATATTTATATTAATTCCATCTAAAAACTTGTGCCAGTAATCACAACTCTAAGAAAGCATGATAGTCAATTTTGTGTATTTACTTGGCTGGGCCATGGAGCCCAGATATTTGATTAAGCATTATTCTGGATGTTTCTGTTAACGTATTTTTTTCGGATGAGATTAGTATTTAAATTGGCAAACTTTGAGTAAAGCAATTTAGCCTCCATAAGGTGGGTGGCCCTCATTTAATCAGTTTAAGGTCTTGATAGAAAAAGACTGACCTCCCTTGAGAAAGAAGGAATTCTGCCAGCAGACTGCCTTTGGACTTGAACTGTGACTCTTCCCTGGGTCTCCAGCCTGCAGCCTACCCTGTTGCCTTCTAGGTAGATTTTGGCCTTATAAAGCTTCCATCATCATCACCTGACACACACATCACCCTACTCAAACACACACACACACACACACACACACACACACACACACACATCCTGTTAGTTCTGTTTCTCTATAGGACCCAAACACAAGAAGTCAATTTCACAATTACGCATTAAAAAACAAAAATGTGTTGACTGTATTAACACTTTCCTTAAAGCCAAGTTTTTCATTCTTCATGTTTTTAATGAGACATAACATCTCACATACAAATAAATATTAGATTATTTTTATTTGAGTTATAAATGTGGCCTGTAGCTTCATTTAAGCTGAAAGTTTAAATTCAAAGCTGAAAATGGAGGTATTTGTGTAGAATCCTCCTTAGTCCTTAAATGGCTTTACTCCCTTCTTTTGATTCATTTTTCTAAACCTCTGATGATAAAGGAGCTTTGCATTTCACCAAGGGACTCAAGAGAAATTGCTATTAGCAGGAGTTTTCTATGAGAAGATTGGATTGAGCCATATGGGCTTTCCAGATTTCACTGTATTACAAACGGGGATTTTAGAAGGGTCGAGGGAAATAAACTACTCACACTCTCAGTGGAGAATATTTGAGACATCTAAGGAGGAAGATCAAGACAATATTAATGTCAGTGTTTTCTTTTTAGAGACCTTTAGATTTGTGCTGAAGATACGTGAGAAAAATATGAAAAATGTAATTTATTCTACTGAATTTTTAAGAAACCTTATTACACATGAATGAGATTTTTGAAGCATTTAATTTAGCAGTAGATTAAAAGTTCCAATTTTGATAAGACAAAAAAGCAACAGCTAATACAATTAACTGTTTCAGGTGGGCCCTGTATGTGGCTAACAACCTACGTAGCCTCCAGCATTTGCACAAGTAATTGCTTGCTTCACCTATGCCATAGAGTCCTGTATTGTTATTACAATTAGAATCATTAATTGCCTATTTGTCTGTTTCAGTTTGTACTGATGTCATAGCAGTAATTGGCTCTTCTGCCTATTTTCCTACACAACCATCCCATTTATGTCTTTAATGTTAAAATTTAGGACTCTCCTATTTGCCCAAGTCACACTCCTCTATTTAGTTAATATAATTGATTGGATAAGCACAGGATGATTTAATTATTTGTTCATATTTCTTGCTACTAATCCCTATAAGATCTCATTTAAAATTATTCAAAGTTTGTTTCTCTAGATTGCCAAATAAACACAGAGCAGCAAAGAAATTCAGTATCAAAAAGATCTTTAAGTGTCTACTGATCAGATTAGTGGTCTGATACTCAGCACCATGCAGCATAATTTGTATATTCCTGAGTAAATGAAAGTGAGGCTTCTTGTCCTAAAAATTCAAGGCAGTGACTGTAGAGCATGAAACTAATCATGGGACCTTTCTGAGGATGGAGTCCTCTGAGACTGGCCAGTACATACTCATGAAGCCCACCTTACTAATGCTTGACTTCCTCCTATATCATCCTTAGCAAGTGGTTATTGAGCCTCTGTCTTTGCATTTCAGAGAATTAAACCTCCACAGTTCTCAAAGCCATCCATGTCTGAATTCAATTGTTGTGTCTATTAGAGAATTCTTCCTTATTCTTCTAACATACAGGAGGTAGAGAGGGATGACACATTACTAATTGCTACCACTTATTATTATTAATACTATTTATTACTTGCTTTCTCACATTTTTCTTGTATTCAGAGTTTTCAAAGGCGAAGTGGAAAAGGAACTAAAATGATTTCTCTATTTCTCATACCTTATTACCATTATCCCCTTTGTCTTCTTCTCTTCTCTCCAAAAACTAGAGTGGACAACATCACCAACAATACCTCCAATATTGATTTTGAAAAGGAAGTCAACACCATAAAAGAGGAGTAAAATATGACACAATGCCATCCAACGTAATCGATCCTGGAAACAAATTGCTTAACAAATATTTACAGCAGTTCTCCCCTTATTAATGGTTACTCTTACACTTACTTGGGGTCAACTGTGGTCCTAAAATATTAAACAAAAAATTCCAAAAATAAGCAATATAGAAAGTATAAATAAATTTTATCATAATATATTTTTATAATTATTCTATTTTATTATTAGCTCGGTGTTAGTATATTATCGTATATAATGTATAAATTAAACTTATCTGTATGTGTTTACAGTTATATAAGGTTTTGTAGTATCCACAGTTTTAGGCATCCCCAGAGCATCTTGGAATGTATTCTTCATGAATAAGGGGGTACTACTGTAGCACGAGAAATCCAAGCACTGACAGAAATTCAAATTTAAGGACCTCATTAACAAATTAAACCAATATATGAAGATGTCTCTTATTCACTTCTCTACAAGCAATAAAAGAAACTAAAGGTTTGTCCTATGTTCTATAGTCATTTTTATATATCTTCAATTAGATAACTGAACATAGCCTTCGCATGTACCTGTTACTGAAAACACTGATGTTTTAGATTGTTCCCTGTGGTGACTACATAGGTAAACTATATCAGCATACACACTTTACGAAGACATTGAATTCCTTGTTCTTATTAATCTTGCTACTTATATTTAACATGATCTCTTTCTTCAAATGTATTTCAAGAAATCTTTTTATATATGTAGGTCTTTCTTTGCCCCCTAATTTTGAAACTCTCTCTTTCTCACCAATTAGATGTAATCTTTCATTTGAATCCTTATTAAAACTCAGTTTGATGTTTCTGCATTACATTTATTTTTTATCCACTTTCTATACTGAAAGCTACTTGAGGGTCATCCTCACAGCATGTAGCATGGCCCTCACCAAAGACTTATTACATTCAGTGAGCAGAAGATTATTAACTATAATTTTTCTTTTTCATTTTTATTAAACTTATTATGCTTGGTAACAATATGTACAGAACAAAACCATACATACCCCAAATCATTTTTTTAAAAAGTGCTGCTACTGTGAGATTCAGTCAGTTTTCTATGCATGAACAATTTGACTTTAAAGCCAAATTATAGTAATCTTTAACAAAATCTTGATCCACAAATCATATCAAGATATTTTTAAGAGAGGAAGGTTTGCTGATTTTTTAAGTCATAAACCTCTTTATTATATTAAATTATTTATTTATTAACTCTTTTAAGTAATAAAACTCTTTATAGTATTTTATTATATAAAATACTTTGTAAAATATAACTTCTGACATTTGTATGATTTCATGATCCCAAGAAGCAGAAGCTAAGGAACTAGTAATACAAACAGCTTTAGTGAAACATCCTTTTCTTCATTTTGGCATAACTCACAATTTCAAAAAGACTTTTCTTTCTGAATTGAAGATTAATTTAAGCATAAGTTTTAAAGGAATTGTGACTTATTGAGGCATCATGATACATTTATTTTAAATGTCCATAGATAGTAAAATTGAGAATTAGTTACTAAAACCTTTGTCAAAACAGAGACATCTTCAAAATCATGAACTCAAATAATTTTTTTAATAATTCCATTTCATGCTGGATGTGACTTCTACTTTTATTTTAAATCTTATCTAGCAAAAATGTATCCTACCTTTATTCTAATTAAAATAGGGGTCTAATGTCAAAATTCTGTAATTTTTAAGCTTATTAAGTAAATATACATTTTTATAAATGTATTTTAAATTTATTTAAATAATTTTAAATGTTAAAGTTGGGAAAACTTTCATGTTATAATTATCAGAATCATCAGTTTTAAAATACTTTAATGTAAGCTCCTTACAGTCATTTACATGCATTTATTTTTTCTCATATCATGTGGGCACTGATCCTACCTGTCATTTATAATAGATTAGTCATTATAGAATAATGTCCTTAAATTAAACATTTTAATTGCGTATTTGAAATAACCATTTCAGATATTTCTTCATAAATGGGAAACTACTTTGTGAGTTATAATTTAATAAAATATTTATTACAATATTTAAATTTTTTACTGATCCAACCACATTTATTGAGTTCTTCCTACATTCTTGGGAGCAAGTAGTGAAAATAAAATTAGTAATAATAATCTATCTGCCACAGTAATTTCTGATTTAAACATAAACAGGTAAATAAGAATGTATGCTAGACAGTACCATTGAAGACAATGTATAAATATTGTGAAAGCACAGAAAATGGAATAACTTTCTTTACTGGGTAAAGTTGAGAGAGAAAACAGAGTAATACCTACTCTTCCTGAAGAATACATACACCAAGCGAAAACAACAGCATGTTAATATAGTCATTTGTGGTTACTGAGTATCTACCATATACAGCCACAAGTCGGGTAGAGGATTGCTAAAAGGGATAGAATGTCAAGAAAATTCAAAGGTAACTTCGCTATGAGTAATTAAATTGGGAGTTGAGTGGGAAAGGTGCAAATATAAAATGAGAATGGGCAAATAGGTTAAGGGAAAATTGTGCTAACATATATAATTTGAAGTTTATATTGTATATAACAAAGTTCTTCAGCAGCTGGGTGGCATGAGCCATTTTACTTTTAGAAAGATAACTGTGACAGTTATATGGGGGATGAGCTAGAGTGAGGGAGAAATAGGGTGTCAGTTAAGAGAGTTGTGAGGCTATTATTGTAACAGTCCAAGGCAGAAATGGTGACGACTCACACCCAAGCAGTGACAGTTGGTTTAGAGGAAAGGCTGAATTTGAGGGACATGTGAGGGAGAATTGACATCTAGTGACAGGGTATTGTGCTGTCAATCATAGATGTTATTTAGGATCAGAAATACATTTTTAAAAAAGAAATACATTAGAACATATGCACTATAATGATGTATTGGTATTCTTGATTTAAAAAATGTTTTGATGAGTGTTATCATTTCTATGTAGATAAATATTAAGGAGAATGTGTATGGATGATATTGATAACAGGCATAGAAAACATTAATTTGTTCAAATTGACTCTCTGCTAGAGTCAATTTTTTTATTTTAGAGAGAATACTAAGGTCCGTTAATAGAAATCCAGTTAGTGGCAGATCTCAGATCTCTTAACTGTGTGGATCTAACACATAAAAATAGACATAATTCGTTTAATTTTATAAATAAAGTATGTCCATATGTTTTGGGGGCAATCTCTACTCCTAATTTGTTTATTTCCAGAGTCCACCAACTTTAATTGCCACATATAATGAACATAAATTAAATATCTGATGAGTAATAGCTTCAGAAAGAACCAACAAGTAATATAAAATGAATGTATCATTTCAGTTTATTTTAATTTACTCTTATTATTTTAAAGAGACTATCGAGCTGTGACCAGTACTTATCTTAAGACATTACAAAATAAATATAATTATGTCATTGGCAGATTTTATAACTATGATGAACAAAAACTAAAAACAACTGTAGCATAACGCAGGTAATTGAGTCACCCTCTAATAGAGAAATGCAGAGCAAGCGAAAGAAATTTCTTGAATGTTCATGAGAAAATTACCAGAAGCTTAGAACATATCTCTCTCAACCAGAAAAATAGAAATAAAAGCAGAGATCAAAGTAGTTTGATGTTTGCAATGATATAAGATTAAAATACTCCCAATATGATTTTGTTTTAATACTTTTAGTAAAACTAAACATTTTTGCAATTCTGTAAAGGTTCGTAATTTCCTTTTAAAGGGAGAGATGAGAAAAAAAGTAAAGAATATACGCATTTTAAAATCAAAGAACTTTCAAATAAAGGCAATATCAGATAAAGAAAAGATTTTTTCCTAGTTTCCAGATAAACATTTCCAAATGTTTAACACAGGCAATACAGATTGAAATATATATATTTCATATACATATATACATATATATATACATATATATATACATATGTATATATATATGAAGATTTTGGGGGAAATATACTCATGGAAGCTATTAATGCTGGATATATAAACAGACAAACTCTATGGTAGTTTAGATACTCAAATATGTTTTGGTATTTACAGTTTATATTCTACTGCAGAAACATGAGTTCATTCAGAAGCAGCACATTCTCTCTGGCTCTCTGAGTGCACTTCAGTGGATAATGAAGATCTGCTCTGTATTCCTTTGCATTCAGGACAGAATGAGGAATGATTTCAGTGTGACTAGATTTCTGAAATGGCCCTCTCAGAATCTGTGAGGTTTCAGTGTACAGATATTCCTGCCCAGTGGCTGGGCTGCTTTGATAACATAATTAATTTGACCTCTAGAGAAGGTTTGTTCCCTCAGAAAAGTATTCCTCAAAGGTGGCCTTCCTAATTTATCAACAGAATACCAATTAAAAGAAAAATAAAACTCATGAACTTACTTATAATTTTTTGAGTGAGGTAGTAGAGACATCTGAAGGATTCTTAGGGGAAAAAAAAACAATTTTGATTAATGGCATTCACAGTACTTTATTAGCATTAATAAAGGTTGGTAAAATTATCCCATATTTGAAAGTTTGACAATAATAAGAGAAGTAAAATCAAGAGAGTCTGGATATAGTCATGTTTTTTTTTAATGTTTATTTTATTACCTTTATACTCCTTTGTTTCCTTGGCTTTTAAAAAATGCAGTTACACCTATTTGAATACGCTCTTTGAGTTTTCAAAAAAAGGAAAACAGAAAAAAGATTGTAAACATGTCTCTAGGAGAAATAAGAAGCCCTAATGTCACAGATTATATTATTTGCTACAAAAATTCCCAGAAGATATGGAGCATTTTAAAGTAAGCAAATATATAATGTTTATGTTTAAAGAACGAACAAAATTCACTGATGGAAAACGGAATTATGTGTGACTTTACATTTTATGTTCATTTATCTTGTTAATATACACCAACTTTGGCAGTCTATTTTTGATAACTTAGCTGGTGGAAGTCAGAAGGTTATTTTAGGCATTATAGACTTGACAGATGGAATCATAAATTTATTGATTTAATATTCTCAAATATTAAAATATCTAAAGTACTCCAGATGCAGATGTAACATAATGATGGTTTATGGCATAGTTAGGATCAGTAATGATATCTTTAAATACTGTAGTCCTTAGTAGCGGATTTATTTTGGATCTCAAAATACTGTCATGGTCTTTTATAAAGGAATCTAAATTAATTTGATGAAAACATCATCTGCCTATATGGAAATCTGAAAATGTTTCTAATTGACATGCCAAATTTCACACAGTGTAACTTGATTGCCACAGGAGATTTAAAGCAATTATCTGAGCAATCTGGTCAAGACAAATTTATAATTACCAACAAATATTTATGGAGTGTCCACTGACTGCCTAGCTTTATATTAGTTGCTGTAAAGCTGTTTGCATTTCTAAAGTAGAGCTGATGGTGAGGATTGAGATGGGGGACAGGTAAGTACAGAAGGCAAATTTCCCATTTAAAAGAAATTAGAACCTCTAGTTTCAGCTACTTCTGAGGGTTGCTTGAGCCCAGAAGGTTGAAACCAAGAGAGAGACCTCATATCTGGGGAAAAAAAAAAAAAAAAAAAAAAAGAAACAAAGAAAGAAATTAGATTATAAGTCTGCAGAAAAGATAAACTACAAATTCAAAAAGACAAATTCTTATTTATATTTCTATTTATTATATATCCTAGTAATTCCAAGAGATTGTGCCTAAATTAGATTTTTTAAAAGTCAATTAACCTAAAATTGTTTAAGGAAGAATGCAGCATTATATAGGCCCATTTAGTTGCTTTAAAATTGACAAATTAATTTTGAAATGAAATATTCTAAAGAAAAAAGGAGAAAAAAAACAAACAAAACAAAGGTTATATGTGTCCTGATTTAGAAGACCTAATGTCATTTTCACTTACAGTAGAAAGAAAAGAAGAAAAAAGAAAACCTCTGACAGCAAAATTCGTTTCTTTTGCAAATCTTTACCTTGTACACATAGATATCTAGAATGAAATCTTATATTTCTACTGTTTATGTTATCAGTATTGTAATAATTTACATTTGTAATTCTTTTCTTGAAACTAGGTTACCTGAAGCTAATGAGTTGGTAGGGCTTTTCATGCTGCTCTATGTGTTAATATTAGCTATGCTGTGTGAGAGGATATGCATGTGAACCCGTCCATACTGCTCAACAAAAGAACAGTGAATGGTGTTTCCAACTGTATGGATCAGGTTGGCCCATATGATCAGGTTGTGAAACTGCATAGAACCCATCATTTACTAGCAGCCCAATTCTTAATTTAAAATGATGGATAAAAAGTTAGATTGCTCAAAATTTCCAAGGAAACATTTGTATGAATTCAGCACTACCAAGCCAATATTTTTCTTTTTAAAAAATATATACGAGACAATATATCTATATACATATACCTATATTAAATTAAAATTACCACAGAAACCAGGTATAAAATATAATTAAGTGCCACCCTTTTGAACATTGAATTGAAAGTAGATGAGGTGGGAACATTGTCAACATGATGTAGATTACCTCTAATGAACGCCCAATTATTGTGACAAATTTTGAAAGGGAAAGGCTGGTCCAGAATTTTTAGAGCTTCTTATTTTCCTCAGAATTCACAAATCTGGATGTAAAATATATCTGCTTAAAAATCAACAAAGGTGTGCAGTCCAAATCTGAACTTCTGCAGTATGGATAGAAATAATTATCAAGCCTCTGGGTTGTACACTTTAAGAACATGAAATGTAGTAGGCCTTGAATTAATTATGACCTTGAGTAGAAGTTGAAACTATATACAAATTTTTTCTAAATTTTTACTTTTTTCCAAAATAAAAATTGTTTTTATTCTACAATATTTTACTTGTTATTGTTTATACATTGTTTTCTGAGTGATAGCTTTAATTGATATTAGAGCATGCAGCTCCATGTTAAGTCATCTTAAAGCATGTAGTCATAGAGATATACAAATAAAATAAGTATGCTTAATTGTAAGTTATCTAAAATGTCAATATGTTCTTATTTATAAGTTATCTAAAATGTCAATAATGGATGGGAATAGATGGAAGGTAAAATGGAGATGCCTAAAGAAATGTTTAAAGAGTTATGATTATTCAAAAAGGCAGATGGATTAAAGGTCTATTTTATCTCTTTCTAGAAAATTCACTAAAATGAATAATGCTGCAATGAATATGGTAATGCAGTTATCTCTCTGGGATTGTGATTTTATTTCCTTAGGATTCATACCTAGAAGTGGAATCTGGATCGTGTGGTAGTTCTATTTTTAATTTTTTCAGGAACCTCCATTCTGGTTTTGTTTTGTTTTAATAATGGCTACACTAATTTACAATACCACTAGCAGCATTCAAAGGTTCTCTTTTCTCAACCTCCTGGCCACATCCTAGCCTCAACAACATTTTTTTGACTTTTTATAATAGCCAGCTTAACATGCATGAGGTGCTATCTCCTAGAGGTTTTGATTTGTATGTCCCCAGTTATTAGTGACATTGAGCATCTTTTCATATACTCATTGGCTATTTGCATATCTTCTTTGAAAAAAGAAAGTGTTTTTTTTCCCCCATTTAAAAATTGGGCTACTTGGGTTTGTTTTCTGTTAAGTTATATTGGCTTCTTATATTATCTTTTTTTTTTCTCATATCTAACCCCAAATCCTACTTTCCTTATGCAAAATTTCTTAGCCCCCTTGTTTATTCTGTTAATTGCTACCATATCTCTAACGTGTTTATGCAGATCTTTTAAGGATTTGGCAATTTCATACTATTTATTTTCTCCTCTCCTCCATTCCTCTCAACATATTTATATCATTGTTATTAGTTACTTCAAAAAGCAGAGCTTTTGCTATCAGGTGCAGAGAATGTTCACCACATGTTCTGCATGCTCAGGAGCAGAAGGAGGGCTTTGGAGTTCAAATAATACCCTCAATTAAGGAATCTAATTTCTGTCCCATTCTTCCCTTCTCTCCTCCAATATATCCAAAATAGTTAAGTCCTGTTAGCTTCTGGCAAGTGTATCACACTCTTAACAGAAAGAACAAATGCAGTAGACATGCTTTTTCTAAGTTTTGCTATCGTAAGAGATTGGGCATGTCTAGGATTAAGAGCAGTGGTCTTGGAAAAGGCAGATTTCCTGTAACATCAGTATATTTTTTCACATTAAGGAGTAGAGAATCATGGGTGGATAAAGAAGAAAAAAACAAGCTACAGGTCCACAGACAGACAAGAGCTACTATTTTCATAGCACCATTCCTAAGCAGTAGCATGACTCTTGTGACAAATAACTGGTTGCTGTCCCAGGGCATATAGGACCATGTACACAATTACAAAGGTAAATATTCTGTGTCTGAAATATAGGATGAAAGCAATAGAAAATAATTTGACCAAAAAGATAAAAGTATGAAAATAAAAATAAAGGACTGCCCTTCCTACTTCCACCACCCCTGCTGAAGAGTGGAAATTCTAAAAGATATCATAATGGTAGCAAATGAACAAGCATGTTTAAATCTAGTAAAAGTTGACTATTTTTCTTTTTAGTCTTAAGAATCTAGACTCATATTAAAAAATCAAGTTGAGTTATACAAAATAAGATTGTGCTATTATATCATATAAAACAGATTTTACCCCAATAAAAATGAAGGACAAAAAGTATCATTATGGGAATAATGAGTGGTACTCAACAAGAAGACGTAACTATACTCCATATAAATGCATATAATACTGAAGCACCCAGATTTGAAAAACAAGTTCTTCTTGGCTTATGAAAAGGCTTAAACAACTAAACAATAATAATGGGAGATTTCAACATGCCACTGACAGCATTAGACAGATCATCAAGGCAGAAAACTAACAGAGAAACTCTAGATTTAAACTTGACATTTAACCAATTGGACAAAATAAATATCTATAGCACACTCTACCCCAAAATTACAGAATATACGTTCCTCTCATCTGCAAATGGAACTTTTTCTAAGATCAACTACGTGCTCAATCATAAGGCAAGGCTCAATGAATTCAAACAAATGGAAATCATTCCAAAACACATTTGGACCAAAGTGCAATAAAAATAGAAATTTATGTCAATAAGATTTCTTGAAACTACATAAATACATTGAAATTAAACAACTTGTTCCTGAATGACTCCTGTATGAACATCAAAATGAAGACAGAAATTCAAACAATTCTTTGAAATTAATAAAAATAGTGACACAAAATACAAAAATCTCTGGGATGCAGGTAAAGTAGTGTTAAGAGTTTATAAAAGTAAACACCATTATAAAAAGTTCAAAAATATCAATTTAACGATCTAACTTTACACCAAAACAAAGTAGTAAATAAAAAAGAACCAACCAGGCTGGGCGCGGTGGCTCATGCCTGTAACCCCAGCACTTTGGCAGGCCGGTGGGGGCAGATCACGAGGTCAGGAGTCGAAGTCCAGGCTGACCAACATGGTGAAACTCTGTTTCTATTAAAAATACAAAAATTAGCTGGGTGTGGTGGTGCACACCTGTAATCCCAGCTACTCAGGAGGCTGAGGCCAGAGAATAGCTTGAAGCCGGGAAGCAGAGGTTGTGGTGAGCTGAGATTGCACCACTGCACTCCAGCCTGCGCAACAGAGCAAGACTCCGTCTCAAGATAAAAAAAAAAAAAGAACCAACTGAACCCCCAAGTCAGCAGAAGAAAAGAACTAGCTAAACGAAAAGAAAAACTAAATGAAATTGAGATGGAAAAATCCATAAAAGATCAATGACTTCAACACTTGGTTCTTAAAAAGATAAACAAGGTTGATTGACTGCTACCTAGTTTAACAAAGAAAAAGACAGAGAATATCCAAATAAGTACAATAAAAAAATGACAAAGATGACATTACAACCGATCCCACAAGAGACCCTTAGAGAATACTATGAACAACTCTATGCACAGAAATTGGAAAATCTAGAGGAAATGAATACATTCCTAGAAACATACAATCCCTCAAGATTATATCAGGAGGAGACTGAAACTCTGAGTAGATCAAAACAGAGCTCTGTAATAGAATCAGTATTACAAAACTTACCAACTGAAAAAACCTCTGGAGCAGATGAATAAACAGCTAAATTCTACCAGACATCAATCTTATTGAAACTATTCTAAATCTTACTGAAGTTATCCTAAATAAATGAGGTAGAGAGACTCCCCTGTAATTCATTCTGTGCAGCTAACATCAGTCTAATACCAAAATCTGGCAGAGACTTAATGAAAAAAGGAAACTTCAGGCCAATATCCCTGATGAACATAGATGTAAAAGTCCTCAACATAATAAGGCTAGTAAACCTGATCCAGCAGCCCATCAAAAAGTTAATAGCACATCACAATCAAGTTGGCTTTATTCCTGGGATGCAAGGCTGCTTCAACACACACAAATCAATAAATGTGATTCACCACATAAACAGAAGCAAAACCAAAAACCACAAGATCATCTCAATAACCACAGAAAAAGCTTTTGATAAAATCCAATATCCATGCATGATAAAAAAAAAAACCCTCAAAAGAGTAGATATCAAGGGAAAATATCTCAAAATTATAAGAGAAGTCTATGACAAACCCACACCAACATCATACTGAACAGGCAAAAGCTGGAAGCATTCCCCTTGAGAACTGGAACAAGACGAGGATGCCCACACTCACCACTCTTGTTCAACATAGCACTGGAATTACTACCAAAAGCAATCAGGCAAGAGAAGGACACAAAACGCATCCAGTTAGGAAAAGAAAATTTCAAACTATCTCTTTTTCCTAACACTATGATTCTGTATCAAGAAAAACTCTAAAAACTCTGGCAAAGGCTACTGGAACTGAAAATGATTTTAGTAAGGTTTCAGGATACAACAGCAATGTACAAAAATCAGTAGCATTTTTACACATCAGCAATGTCAAGGCTGAGACTCAAATCCAGAATGTAAACCCACATTCAGGACCTGCAAATAAAATAAAATACCTAGGAAAGCAGCTAAACAAGAAGGTAAAAGATCTCTCTAAGTATAACGACAAAACACTGCTGAATTAAATCAGAGATGACACAAATGAATGGAAAAATATTCAAGGCTCATGGATTGGAAGAATCGATATGTTAAAAAAAATGGTCTTATTGCCAAAAGCAGTTTATAGATTCAATGCTATATCTATCAAACTACCAACATTACTCTTCACTAAACTAGAGCAAACTATTTAAAAATTCATATAGAACCAAAGAAGAACCCAAATAGCTAAAGCAATCCTAAGTAAAAAGAACAAAGTCAGAGATACTACACTACCCGACTTCAAACTATCCTTTAAGGCTGTAAGCAGAACAGCATGGTTCACAGCATAGACCAATGCAACAGAACAGAAAACTCAGAAATAGAGGTGCAGACTTACAGCCATCTGATTTTCAACAAGGCTGACAAAAACAAGCAATGGGGAAAGGACTCCCTATTCAGTACACGGTCCTGGGATAACTGACTAGACATATGCAGACAGATGAAACTGGACCCTTACCTTTTGTGATAACAAAAATTAACAAAGATTTAAAGGTAAGACCTCAACCTTTAAAAATCCTAAAAGACAACCTAGTAAATACTGGCCTCGGCAAAGAAGTTTTGGCTGTCTCCAAAAACCATTTCAATAAACACAAAAATAGACAAGTGGGATATAATTAAACTAAAGAACTTCTGTACAGCAAAAAATAAACAGAATATTATTATTGACGGAATAAACAGGCAGCCTACAGAATGGGAGAGGTTGTTCACAAATTATACTTTCTACAAACTCCTAATATTCATTAACATAGTTTGAATTTGTGTCCCTAACCAAATGTCATGTGAAATTGGAGGAGGGACCTGGTAGGAGATGATTGGAGAATGGGGTGGATTCTCTCCTTTCTGTTCTAATGATAGTGAGTCAGCTCTCATGAGATCTGATGGTTTAAAAGTGTGTGACTCTTCCCTGTTTCTTATCTCTCTCTGTCTCCTGTTCTGCCTGGTCAGGCATATTTGTTTCCCCTTTGTCTTCCACTGTGCTTGTATGTTTCCTAAGGCCTCCTAGCCATGCTTCCTGCATGGCCTGCAGAACTATGAGTCAATTAAACCTCTTTTATCATAATTTACTCAGTCTCACTAGTTTTTTAGAACAGTGCAAGAAAATATTAATACATCCAGATTCTACAGAGATCTTAAACAAATAAACAAGCAAAAAACAGACTACCCTATTAAAAATGAGCAAAAGACTTAAACAGACACTGCTCAAGAGAAGACATACAAGAAGCAAACAAACTTATGAAATAATGCTCAGTATCACCATATCAGAGAAAAGTAAGTCAAAACCACAATAAGATATCAGCTTACATCAGTTTGAGTGGCCACAATTAAAAACTTAAGACAAAACAACAACAGCAGATGATGACAAGGCATCAGAGGAAGGGGAATGTTTATACACTGTTGGTGAGAATGTAAATTAGTTCATCAACTGTGGAAAGCACTGAGATTTCTCAATGAACTTAAAAGTGAACTACCATTTGACTCAGCAATCCCATTGCTGATTATATCCCCAAAGGAAAATCGATCATTATACCAAAAATAGACATACACTGGTATGATTATTGCTGTACTGTTCACAGTAGCAAAGGCATGGCGCCCATTTCAACCTAGGTGCCTAGCAATGGGGAAATGAATGAAGAAAATGTGCACATACACCATGGAATACCATACAGCCATAAAAACAATAAAATCATGTCCTTTGCAACAAAATGGATGGAGATGGAGGTCATTATTCTAAGTGAACTAATGCAGGAACAGAAAGTCAAATACCATATCATCTCGCTTATAAGTAGAAGCTAAATACTGAGCACACCATTGCCTTTTTGTCTTTTCTAATGTTTATATAACTCCTAAGAAGACTTTCATGTATTTCTTTCTCATAAGAGAAACTTAATCTGATTCAAAGGCCCTGGCAATAACTTGAATGTGAATAAATTCTAGGCCTTAAAAATGTGACACATTTGAGTTTCCTCTATTTGGATAGCTACATGATTGAAAAATTTGGGAAGTGTCAGATCACTTTATTATAGCAGTTAGCTAAGCTAAGTACATTATATTGACTACAATCCATTTGCACTCAAGTAAATCATTTGATTTTATTTCATTACACACACATAGCCTTTAACAAACTTGCCATTGGTTATAAGGTTAATTTATCCTTCAGGGTAAGTTTAAAGACATTTAATAAGCAGAATAGCATGGGTAAGAACAATCAAAACATACTTTAAATAGCACAGATGTTCCCGACTTATGATAGTTGAACTTACAATTTTTCAACTTTGCAATGATGGGAAAGTGATAAGCGTTCAGTAGAAGTGGTACTTCAAGTAGAGATACAGTGATTCTGTTTTTCACTTTAGTACAGTATTCAAAGCAATACATGACATATTCAACACTATAATAAAATAGGCTTGGTTTTAGATGATTTTGCCCAACTATAGGGTGATGTTAGTGTTCTGAGCATATTTAAGGTAGGCTAGACTAAGCTGGAATATAAGTTAGGTACATTAAATATATACATATATTTTTGAGACAGAGTCTTGCTATGTTGCCAGGTGCCAGGCTGGAGTGCAGTGGTGCAATCTCGGCTCACTGCAACCTCTGCCTCCTGGGTTGAAGCAATTCTGCTGCCTCAGCCTCCCAAGTAGCTGGGACCACAGGTGAGTGCCACCACGACCAGGTAATTTTTGTATTTTTTTAGGAGAGATGGGGTTTCACCATGTTGGCCAGGATGGTCTCGATCTCTTGACTTCGTGATCTGCCCACCTTCCCAAAGTGCTGGGATTACAGGCATGAGCCACCGCGCCAGGCTTAAATACATTTTCAACTTAAGATGGTTTTATCAAGATGTAACTCTATTGTAAGTGGAGGAGCACCTGTACTGTGTTTACCTATTTAGCAAAAAGTTTTCTTTTTCAAATTTGAAAGCATCTAAGGCTGCTCAGAGATTAGGTTGTGTTTGCTCCTACACATGTAAATGAAACACAAAATGACTATAGGGAAATATATAGATACTTTCAGTAGAGATGAAAGTGGAGCAGAACAAAACACTGAGCCAATAGACTTGGTCATATCTTTTCTTATATTTAAGGTAAAACAACTGCCATATTGGATTGTCAATGTTTGCAGACAATAGCAAACACATAGTAACATTTGCAAGAAATGAAAGAAGCAATGTATTTTATAGATTCTTAAAGGAAAAGCATAAAATTAGAAGTAGAATATGCAAATGGCATTTATAAAATGTTTAGAAATAATAAAAATGATATTGTCCTTCTACACAAAATATATATCATTTCTGAGAATTTTAGGAAATATAGGAAACTTAGATTAAAATATTTTTTAAAAAAATCTGGGAAAATTAGTGATTACCACTAGAAACAGTATACAAAGACAAAATAAAAGGAGAAAATGATGTGGTTTATCTCTCAGTCTTAAAAGTTGCAGGAAGAAGATTTTTAAAATGATACTGAGATTGGCCATTAGTCTATTAGAAAAATCATAAAGCTGTCTTCCTACTCCCTACCGCTCATGCATTAAGAGGATGGAGAACATATTAAGTATTTGATTTAACATAATGGAAACCATTAATAATGGTGAAAATACAATATCACATTTCCAGTGACTGAGATTGAATAATTCAGATTAAAACAGGCTGTAAAGGATATGGAGACTTTCATTTGGGTAATATGGAGAATTATATTAACACATGGCTACAAAATAGTTTGAAAAACTCAAACAACAATAACATTCATGTAACAAATATTCAAACTTACACAAAAGTAGGGATGTCAATAAGGGTAAAATAAAGGCAAAGTTGAAACATGTAGAAGTTTGCCACTATTAAAATTATCATTTTCCTGGAGGCACTCGTTAGACCTTGTATGCAGGAGATTTGGGTTTTATGAACAACAGTGACAGGGCTCATTACCTTGATCTACTGAAAGAGAGGGGATGGAACTAAGACCCTTCAGAAAAATGGGACACTGTAAAGGCAAAACAGGAAGAAAAAGTACATTCTTAAAATAATTTTTCAAAAAGTTAACAGTTAAGGAAAAAAAAACCCCAGAAACTTCTTAGCTTTGGCTCATTCTCTAGGTGAAACAACAACAACAACCAAACAAAAAGTCTTTTTCAAAGGTTTATAAGCACTGGGCTGCTCTCATCCATGATTGTGTTCAAATTTATACTAATGCATTACCACTGAAAACAGTGGCCAACTAGTTCTGATTTCTCCCAATTTTTTTTTCTGCAAACAACCCAAGAACATCAAAGCAACAAATTGTATGTATATATAATTGGCATACACACATACACACACATACACAAACACATAAACTTCCTCAGACTCCTTAATCATATATATGCCAATTATATATATATAATTATATATATTTTATATATTATATATATATAATTATATATATGCCACTTATATATATATATTAATATATATAATTGTATATATTATATATAATAGTATATTTATATAATTGGCATATATATAATTGGTATCTATATGCCAATTATATATATACACACAGTTATATATATATATTAAATTGACATGTATATATATATATATACTTCCTCAGACTCCCATTTTTTTCTAAAAGCCATATATGTCATATGTGTATATATATCTATGTTATATACATGTATATATACATACAGATATAGATACATATATGTATACATACGTATATTTTATATATACATACATAAAACTATATATAGATATATATACACATATCTATATATAATTTTAGAAAAAATGGAAGTCTGAGGAAACCTCACATTATAACTTATTTATGTGTTGCCAAATAAACTCAGAAAATCAGATTATGCAGCAAGTCTCACAAGAAACTGGAATAAAATATCAAATTATCACAGACATTGCAGAGGATGCTAATATTGCCAGTTCTCTGAAACTGTCTCTATAAGAAGATATCACACTGAGTGGAAATTTCTATGATTAGGGCTAAGATCAGATAGTGAGTGAAAACTGGAATCTGAAGAGAACAGGTGCAAAAAGTAGTTAGGGGACCCCAGAGGAAAAGAACAGAGGAAACACCAGCAAACAAACAAACAAGTGAAAAACGATTTTCTAAAAGAGAATGTGTTACTTTGGAAGGCAGGGCTGTGCCACTTGGGGGGCACTACTCCTTGAAGGAATGGAGGGAGCTCATAGTTGGCAGTAGAACTTCTTAAATCTGGTAAGTTCACAGAAGCATAAGAGATATGACCTCTCAGACATGCCAAGTAATAATGAAAAAATGTGACAAAGTAAAGCAGAAGGGATGGCCTAGACCTGGAAAGAACAGCCCTTGGCATGAAGACTAATCTGGCTCAATCCCACTTCAAACAGAGACTCAAGAATAGTCAACAAAATTCAGTTCTTTCCAATATGCACAGCAGAAATAATTGGCATAACATCCATACAAAGACACTAAAGAATGAAAAGAGTCTGTGAGAGACAGTGAGAAAACTAGAGATAATAGCTAAAAGCATAGTATCTATCCAGGAGATCTGATTCTGAACAATGAAAATCAAGATATGTTCTGGTAATATTACTGGACATCAGGGAGAATTCTTTTTTCTATTTGTAAAGAGAGTGCAATGATATTGCACTGTTCTATGCTAAAATACGTTGTCTTCAAGAAGAAGAGATTATTGATAAAGGATCAAAAGGATAATGGAATTGCAAATTCTTGATAAAGCAAATGGGAATTCGGTCTCCATATAGAGAAAATGGTCATTGAATAGATAACAAATGCCTCTTGTACAGAAGTAGTAAAGAACAAAGAAATAAAAACACTGATATGTTTATAGAATTGGTCTCAGGAAGACTAAAACATATCTATCTGATAGTGTCTATTTTCTCAATAAATATGAGGTAATTATCAGCTCATATTGTGTACTTTATCATGATAAGAAATGAGGAATGTACGAAGATTGAGGATAAATATGAAAATGTCATTGTTAGAGAAAAGAGTGGAAATTTAATGACGTGCCATTAAAAAAAAATGACATCCAATGCCATGAGAAAAAGATATAAAATGGTATGAGAAAAAACTCAAATCATAATTAAATAATTATAAAATACATTAAAAAAGCAAACGTAAAATTATGTTGAGAATTTTATACTAATCCTACCTTTTAAAAATGTTAAATTGTTTAATATTTTATGGCAAAATTTTAGTGTAAAAATAAGTCACATACAGTGCTAAACACTTCATATATGTCAACATATTTAATCCTCACATCATGTCACCACCTTGTAAAAGTGGCATTATCTCATTTTGTTAAAGAGCACAACTGAAGGACTCAAAAATATATTAATATATTAAATATATTAATATTTTAATATATTATTGAAAAAATTCAGTTTTAATTTATAGAAACAGAATTCTGCTCTCATTTACTTCAAAACAGTGGTGCATGTAATATGTATAGATAACACTGAAAATATAGAAATAATATATTACAGGTAGATATGTGTATGAAAAAGAGTATATTCCCGGATTATTGCTATAAACAATAAAAGAAGAGGCTCATTCAGCAGGAGAGATATCAGGGAGAAATAAAAATAACAAATGACACAAAATAAAAATAGAAAAAGTTCATTGCTGGAACTGAGTATTAAAAACAAAAAGCATCAGATAATCATCTAGAAGCTGTTTAATTTTATTCTCTAGTTCAAGAAAAGAAGAAAGTAGCAGTAAATAGGAAAAATCCAACTTTAGTGTATTTAGTGGGAAGGACTTTAGCGGGATTTCAAGGTGGGAAGGATGTGAAATGAGAGATGAAAATACATCAGAAAAATGAAAAAGTAACTGGAGTTACATATATTTAAGTCATAAACTTTCAGAGAATAATAAACAATGAAAGCAGAAATCGAGGGAACCACATAACAAATATTTCAGAGTTGAATTACTGCCTGAATAATATTACAAATTCAAAAAGGTAGAATAGAGTTAGCCTACATTATTAAGATAGTGATTAGGCTGTGGGTATAAGAACAACAACCTGAACATGGATAGCAATGATAATAAAAAATAAGAGCACAATTCCCAGTAATGCCTGTCTGTGTGTGTGCACGCAAATGTGATAACTGACATTTGAGTATATAATAGAGAAGTTCTATTAAGACATGAAAGTAAATGTCATAAACTTTGTCAAGAAGTATATCAATGACAAATAGAACCATAAGCAAGTATCCATATTATTAAATCTATTAAGATAACCTCTGATGGTTAGGATGATATACTCCAGAGTGTGAAAATTTAATATTTTGAAATTGCCAAGAAAGAAAGATATTTGATAGGCTTGTGGGTCCTAGTAATTCAGGATAGCAGATTGGGATAATGTCCAGAGGTGAAGTGAAAGAGGTTATATTGCCAGTACAGCTTGATGCAATGTATGTGTGTGACAAGAGATTTTCATGCATAATTCAGAATTCTAGGAAAACAGCATCTTTGCTATGTGCCAGAGCTGGCCAAGTGTAGGAAATTATAGTTGTTAGAAATAAAACTATGCATAATTGAAGATTCATTAGCAAATAAATTTGGACTTAATAAAGAGAAAATGAATTTCAAGAATGACAAGGAAAGACGAGAGAAATAAATGAATTAAATTAGAAATGTGAGCACCAGTGCCAAAATAAGAATAGATTTAGAAAGATAGAAACTTTGTATATAAAAGAGAAAAAAAATAGTACAGCAATATCAAAGGAAGATAATCCTGAAGATGAGAAAGTGGAAAGCAAAGAGAGGAATAAATTTGAGGTTGAGTAAATTCTATGCATAGGGAAAGAAAATAAATAAACAACTGTATGAAATATACATGTGTTTTTAAAAAGAAGTATAAAGAAAAGACAGAAAACAGCAAGAATCTAAAAACCCAAATGATTTCTTCTTTGTAAATAATCTATACAGTCTATCATGTTCTAAGAACTCCTCATACAGATGATATCAAATCTCATTTTCACAAAGGAAAGAAAATCCAAGTATCATAAACTTATAGGAAATACTTTTCTTGTTTTCAAGTACTTTATGTGTTGAAGAAAATGAGACCTTGCATAAGGACAAAATAGGATGGGCCAGGGAGGTGTGGGAATGTAGAGCAAGATTTGATGGGAGCAATGCCTTACTCCAGCAAGATGGTATTAGTGTCCACAATGAACGGTTTTTAAAAATACACCATGGTACAGGTATACTTATGTAACAAACCTGCATGTTCTGCACATGTATTCCAGAACTTAAAGTAAAATAAAATAAATAATTGAATAAACAAAAATTTCTACTTCTTTAGTATGTTTTATATTATACATAATATTCACTTTAATAGTACATTTATGACATATACATGTAAATTACTTATACTGAGGAATTGTGTGCAGAAAAGTTTGAAGATTTTCTTAAGAATTACTCATAAAGTTGCTAGAGGGAAGATAAGAGGAGAGCTTGAGAGTGAAAAAAAATACGATTTATTTTCTTTTTTCCAAAGTGGAGATAGTGATTGATTACCACAAATTTAACCCTTTCTTTTAACCACTTCCCACACTCCAAAGTAAAATATTATCAACCTTGAAACATCCATGTCTCCTCAAGATCACCATACCTTCCATTATTCCAACAAGTAACATTATCTTGACTTCCAAGATCAAGGATAATTTTTTGCCTGTTTTTGAATTTTAAAAATTGTGTTGTATAATATGAACCCTTTAAGGTTTACCTCTTAATATTAGGTTTCAGAGATACAGCAATGCTCTTAAATGCAACCATAGCTCATTTTTTAACCATCACATAATTATAAAATATTTAGTTTAAAGAATATTCCACAAGATAAATGTGCATTTTATGGTTGAAATAATTAGGGTGTTCACCTTTGTAGATATTATGGATAATATGACAAAGAAATTTCTAGGACATAACTTTGGGGAGCATATTATACTTCTGTGTTACATTCCTAGGAGAGTATCTATGAGGTCATGAGTTGTGTACATATTTAGGTTATTAGATACCACCACCATTTTGTTTCTCCAACAGTTACTTTAATAATTTACTGACCTACTAACCATGCCAGAGGGGACATAAAGCTATAAAGTATCTTCATTTACATAGTAAGATACAGTATTGCTAACATGTCAGTCCTCTTCAAATTGATCTATAAATTTAATGCAATCCCAATTAAAATTCCTATGTATTTTTATTTCTGTAGGATTTGACAAGCTGAATCTCAATTTTTTTTATTCTACTTTAAGTTCTAGGGTACATGTGCAGATATTGCAGGATTGTTACACAGGTATACATACGCCATGGTGGTTTGCTGCCTCCATCCTCCCGTCACCCACATTAACTATTTCTCCTAACGTTGTCTCTGGGTATAAGAATTCTTAAGTGGTTCATGTCTGTAATCCCAGTGCTCTGGGAGGCTGTGGTAGGAGAATTACTTGAGTCCCACCTGGGCAACATAGGGAGACCTTGTCTCTACAAAAGATTGAACAATTAGTCAGTGTGTTGAAGTGCCCTTGTAGGCCCAGCTACTTGGGAAGTGGTGATGGATGGATCACGTGAACCTGGGAGGTAATTGCAGAATTGCACTCCAGCCTGGGCATCAGAGCAAGACTATCTCAAAAGAGAGAGAAAGAGAGATGCATAATGCATAATCTTCAAATAGTAAGGTAGCACTAAAATTAAAGTAACATTAAAGGATATTCACTGCCATATTGAAAGAATTATTATAAAGTTAAAATAATCAAGATAGAGTTACACTGACTTATAGTAAAAAAAATTCAGTGAAACAAAATAAGGTGCACAGAAATAATAGACCTATACACACTTTCAATATATCTTTAACCAGGCTACAAATTTAATGAAATGAGATAAAAAATTAATACATGGCTTGTGATATGATTTGGCTGTGTCCCCACCAAAATCTCATCTTGAATTCCCATGTGTTGTGGGAGGCACTTGGTAGAAGGTAACTGAATCATGAGGGCAGTTCTTTCTCATGCTGTTCTTGTGGTAGTGAGTAAGTCTCCTGAGACCAGATGGTTTTAAAAGTAGGAATTTCCCTGCACAAGCTCTTTCTTTGCCTGCTGCCATTCACGTAAGACATGACTTGCTCCTCCTTGCCTTCCACCATAATTGTGAGACCTCCCCAGCCATGTGGAACTGGAAGCCCATTAAACCTCTTTCTTTTGTAAATTGCCCAGTCACAGGTGTGTCTTTATCAGCAGCCTGAAAATGGACTAATACAGCTTTCAACAACTCATTAACCAAAAGGAGGAGGAAACAAACAAACAAAAAATAACAAAAGAAAATCAATCCCTAACTCCCTAATGCAAACTAAAAAAGAAAATAAAAAGATTAATACTAAATGGATCATAGATCTAAATGTAAAGGTTTAAATTTTAAAGTTTTTAGTAGAAAGCAAAAAATATGGTGTATCATCTATGTCAACTTGTGTTAAGCAAAGTTTCTTACAAGAAAAAGAGTAGATATTTAAAAATTGTTAAAAGTATACTTATTCAAAATAAAAAAAATCTAATTCTGTGACAAATGACATTGCTGGTTGGATAGGAATAATGTTGAATCTTTAAATTGCTTTGGAAATTATAGCCATTTCTATAATATTGATTCTACATATCCATGAGTTTGGATTGTGTTTTTATTTATTTGTGTCATCTCTGATTTCTGTCAGCAGTATTCTGTGGTCTTTTTTGGGCTGAAACTTCAGGGTTTTTTAGGTACAGAATAATATGGTCAAAAAAGATAGTTTGGCTTCCCTTCCTACTTTCATGCCTTTTTAAATTTTTTTTATCTTGCCTGCTTGCTTTGGCTGGGGCTTCTAGTACTATGTTGAGTAGGAGTGGGAAGAGTGGACTTTTGCTCATCCAGTATGATATTGACTGTGGCTTTGTCATAGACGGCTCTTACTCTTCTGAGATATGTTCCTTTGTTGAGGGTCACTTTTTTTTTTATCATGAAGGAATATTAAATTCTATCAAAAATCTTTTATGTGTCTATTGTTCAACAATACAAGAACAATTAATTGAAGTTGCAAAATACAAAAAATGTCAAAAGGCACATAAGACTAGGCATTGAAGGAATATACCTCAAGATAATGAAGAACCATCTAGGACAGTCCTACAGCTAACATCACTCTATGGGCAAAAACTCAAACCATTCTCCCTGAGAAGTGGAACAAAACAAGGATGCCTACTTTCATCATTCCTATTCAGTACTGTATTGGATGTCCTAGCCAAAGAAATCAGGCAAGAGAAATCAATAAAAGGCATCCAAATAGGAAATGAAGAAGCCAAACTCTCTCTCTTCATTGATAAGATGATTGTATACCTAGAAAATCCTGAAGACTCTGCCAGAAGACTCTGCGGAAAGACTCCTGGAACAGAAAAACAACTTTAGTACAGTTTCAGGATACAACATCAAAGTACAATAATCAGTGGTGTTGCCATACACGAACAACATCAAGGCTAGGAATGAAATAAATAATCCCACATACAATAGCCACAAAGAAAATAAAATACCTAGAAGTACAGCTAGCCAAGGAAATGAAAGATATCTACAAGAAGAACTACAAAACCCTGCTGAAAGAAATCAGAGATGACACAAGTAAATGGAAAAACAGTTCATGCTCATGAATTGGAAGAATCAATCTCATAAAAATGGCCTGAACTGAATCTGAATTTACAGATTAAATACTGTTTTGATCAAACTACCAACGCCATTCTTTGCACCACTATAAAATACTATTCTAAAATTCATATGGAACCAAAAAGGAGCCTCAGTAGCCAAAGCAATTCTAAGCAAAAATAATAAATTCAGAGACATAATACGACCTGACTTCAAACTATACTTAAGGCTGTAGTAACCAAAACAACCTACTATTAGTAAAAAACCAGATACATAGACCAATGAAACCTAATAGAAAACTCAGAAATAAAGCTGCACACTTACAAGCATCTAATCTTCAGTATGGCTGGCAAAAGCAATGGGAAAAGGAACTGAATTTTCTTTACTAAATGTATTAAATACTCCCTATTCAATAAACAGTGCTGGAATAACTGGTTAGCCATATACAAATGATTGAAGCTGGATCCTCCTTACCTTTCAACACAAACAAAGGTTAACTCGAGGTGGATAAAGGTTTAAACATAACATCTCAAATCATAAAAATCCTAGAGAGATGCCAATTTTTTTTTAGAAGGAGTTTTGCCCTTGTTGCCCAGGCTAAAGCTCAATGGCTCTATCTAGGCTCAACCCCGCTTCCCGGGTTCAAGCGATTCTCTTGCCTCACTCAGCCTCTCGAGTAGCTGGGATTACAGGCATGTGCTACCATGCCGGCTAATTTTTGTATGTTTAGTAGAGATGGCATTTCGCCATATTGGCCTGGATGGTCTCTAACGCCTGACCTCAGGTGATCTGTCTATTTCGGCCTCACAAAGTGCTGAGATTGCAGGTGTGAGCCACCGCACCTGGCTGGAAATTCTCTTCTTGATTCCGGCTTTGGCAAAGAATTTTTGGCTAAGTCTCTAAAAGCAATTGTAACAAAATGAAAAATAGACAAGTGGGAATTAACTAAATGAAAGATCTGCACAAAAGAAACTATTGACAGAAAAACAGACAACCTACAGAATGGGAGAAGATATTTACAAGCTATGCATCCAACAAATGTCTAATATACAGAAGCTATAAGGAACTTATACAAGTAAACAAGCAAAAGACAAATAACCCCATTAAAAACAGGCAAAGGACAGGAACAAATGCTTTTCAAAAGAAAACATACAAGCAGCCAACAAATATATGAAAATATTCTCATCATCACTAGTCATCAGAGACATGCCAATCAAAACTACAGTGATATACTATCTCACACCAGACAGGATGGCTATTATTAAAAAGTCAGAAAACAACAGATGCTGATGAGGCTACAGAGAAAAGGAGACATTTATATATTATTGGTTGGAATATAAATTAGTCCAGTCACTGGAGGAAACAGTCTGGAGATTTCTCAAAGAACTTAAAACAGAGCTACCATTTGATTCAGCAATTCCATCACTCAGTATATACTCAAAGGAAAACAAATCATTCTTCCAAAAAAACACATACCTTTGTATATTCATTGCTGTGCTCTTCACAGTAGCAAAGAGATGGAATAAACCTAAGTGCCCATCACTGTGAACTAGATAAAGAAATGTGGTAAATATATACTTTGGAATACTATGTAGCCATAAAAAGAATGAAGTCCTGTATTTTGTAGTCACATGGTTGTAGCTGGAGGCCATAATTCTAAACATACAACAAAGAAACAGAAGACCAAATACTGCATATTTTCCTTTATTAGTGGGAGCTATACATTGAACACACATGGACATAAATATGGGAATAGATTTTGCAGACTACAAGAGATGAGAGTGGTTGGGGGTGGGTGGGGATGAGGGTTGAAAAACTACCTGTCAGGTACTACACTGACTGCCTGGATGACTGGTTCTGTACCCCAAACCTCAGCATCATGAAATATTTCACATGATAAACCTGCACATATACCCCTATATCCAAAATAAATGTTGAAGTTAAAAAGACATATTACCAAAGATGATATGTAATATTACTACACACACATAACAATGCCTAAACAAAAGGAAGACAATAGCTAAGGATATGAAGGGATTGAAGCTCTCAGACAATGTTCATGAGTATGTGAAATAGTGAAACTACCTTGGAAAACTTTTTACAAGCTTTGCATAAAGTTAAAATAATCTGGTCTTCGATACAGCAATAAAACGAGAAATGCAAGCACACATCCTTAGAAGGACTTTTAAGAAAACAGATACATCAGACTTATTCTTAATAGCCATAACATTTGAGGCAATAGAATTTATTTTCTTGGGTGAATAAATAAACATAATGTGGGTATTCATACATTGATATACTACTAAGCAATAAATACTCTATTGAGCAAAGAGGTCAGATACAAAAATGTACATACTGTATGATTCCATTTATATAAATTCTAGAACTGGAAAAACCAAATGTTGATAAATCAGAGTTGTGATTACACTTGAGGGTGGTGTTGTCAATCGGCTAGGGTGCACAGAAATTTTCTGGATGTTGGAATTCTTGTATATTTTGATTAATGTATACATTTAATGCAAATTATTGAGCTATGTACTTATGATTGATTCATTTTATTGTATGTAAATTATATACCAACTTTAAAAAGGGAGAGGGGAACAAGATGTGATGACATAGGTGGAAATCTGGTAAAGACTATTGACTTTGTGCTATGGCAAATGTGTTCCAAGTTATATTATTAAACGTTAATTTCCTCATCCTTTCTCAAGCCTGTTATTTAAGTTAATCCTTACAGTTGGAAACTTACGGCTTACACAGTTTCAAATTGAAATGATTTTCTTACTTTTTAAAAAAATACTGCTTTAGTTAATTGGGTTGTTACTCTTTTTACCTCTATCTTCAATATACCCCTGTTTTCTACTCCTGAGTTTTAAATGTCTATTTTCAATGTATGGTATGTATTCTAGAATGTCTGATGCTATTATGAACACTAGGTGTTTAAGAGAGGGCTGAATTTGATTTTGAAGTATTATAATGTTAAATCAAGATAGAGTGGTGTAGGTTAAACTATCGTGGAAAGAGTGAATTTACATATATTTCAGCGTTAAAAATTACTAAAGATAGGATAGTTTAGATGATCAAGAAGAAATCTTGCATTTCTAGAATTCACAACTGAACAGATGGTGATGACAATTAAAGAAGGGCAAGTTTTGCAAGACGTTCAGAAGATTGTTAGAGGGCATTTGATTTTGCACATATTAAAGTTGAGATTACTATGAGGACATGTCAAGTAGAAATTTAACATGAATTATGGTACTGTCAAATAAAGAACTTAGATTAGAAGTCACCTATGAGAAAAACAAAATAGATTGAGAAGAGTGTGTACAATGAAAAGGGAAGAGACCCTGGTATAAACCTTGAAAAAGTCTAACATTTAGTGGCATGGGTAAAGGAGGATGCCTCTGGATGGGAATTAAGAACAGCATCAGAAGAGATGAAAGGAATGAAAGAAGAGTTTATTATCATGAAGCCAAAAAGAAACTGTCTCAAAATATAATTTTAAAGAGGTTTAATAAATGCATTTGTTGATGTAAATACAGTAGATGTCATTAATGAGTATATTAAGAATATTCTGGTAGAATTTTAGTAACCTGCAAACTCAGATCTCAGATGAATTAATAACGTTATGATTTTGTAGGTTGTTCATTTTTACTTATTGTTGGGATTGATATGATGCTTTTTCTGCTTTCTACATCATAAGAAGCAGCCAGAAGTAGACTAACATGTGTTTTCTTGGCAGAGATGAGTCACTTTTAGCAGTAGATACCGCCGTGAAGCACATTTATAACATGGCAACAGCTACAAACTAAACTGAATGATTTGATCATGATCATTCCTTCCCTACATGTTTTTATCCCAGTTCCTGGAAATGTTAAAGTTGGATGCCATGTATCAATGTTTCCTACATTTGTTTTTGACTTTGTCTCAGTGAATATCTTCAAATAGAAATATCTCTAGGTTGGCTGTAAAGTTTTAATCTTTTCAAGAGATTACAATACATTTCCCCATTTTTTAAATTCATTGACTGAGAGATTTGGTAAACTATTAACACTCTAATAAATGCCAGGAGTGAATTCCTGCATGAAAACACTAATGAAGTATAATTTGTGGAAGAATAAATCCTAAAGATGATTACATCAATGAATTGAGAAGCTAAATTATTGGGATGCATTAATCTATGGGATATTGAAGTCATTTAACAAAATAGCAGAATTAAAGGTAGGAGGTAGACAGAGGCATATGCTAAGTGTTTAATAGATAAGGTAATGACCACAACAACTGTGGCTAAAAGCAAAGAGAAAAGAAACAGTATAATATAGCCAAATGACATGGACCTTAATGGATCAGGTTTTATCTTTCATTTTTACATTAATAATAAAGAGGGAGGGGTAGTAATGGTTTGGAATAATAGTATTATTCCACAATGTTTGATTGCTAATCCTTAGCACAGGAACTGTGCTAAAAACTGTACATAGATTGCTTCATTCAGAATCTCAAGGTGAAGGAGGTATTAAGTATATTTGGATTAAACCCCAGTAAACCGAAGGAGAATCTATGGCTTAGTACTATATCATACTGCTTGAATAAGCATAAGTGGGGAGCCTGAAAGTCCTGGAGAAAAGATATTATTTTGGGAATGGGGTCAGTTGTCAGTTAATAAACAGATGTAGAGAAAAAAATTCTCTGACATAATGGAGTTGATAGACACTCTAGAGAGTAGAATTGGGAGAATAAAAACAGTGGGAGAGACTGGGCTCCAGAACATGCCAAGACACTTGGGACAAGACATAAAGAATGCCAGGAGCTCTGAATTTTGAGGGCTGACTTTTGAAAACAAGGATAAGTGGCATCCTGAGTTTAGTATCGGCCATTTCTTTAAGAAACATGAGCATTGGATTTAATTATCAGAGGAGGTGTCTCACCCAATTTCATTCCTGAAGAGGTACAAAGTAAAGGCTGAATTCTCTTTTCACTTTGTCTGTGATAAATCTTGGTGACTCAGTCTCTGCATTCAGGAATCCCAGGCTGATAGTGGCATCTGTTTATAAGAGATACTGGAAAAATATTTCACACATGTCTTTGAATAGAGTAACAGTAGAGTAATGAATATAGAGACTTTAAATAGAAACCCACATTTTAAAAACAAATACAAATATATCATAAATGATATATTTGTATTTTATATCATTTGTTGTTAAAATTTTCTGTCATTTTTCAAACAAATATCTACTGAATGCCTGCAATCTGCCCAATATTATGATTCAAGGTGTGCATATAATAATGAACAAAAATTAACATAGTCACAGGTGTTAGGGTATCAGGAGGCTTGTAATTTGGTGAAGAGATGGGAGACAGGCATTAGTAAAATAATCTTCAAGTGAATGTAAAATTACAAACTGAGATGCATGCTTGGTGGAGAAGTCATGAATCTATAGGAGCATGTAACAACAGGAATAACAACAAGAAAGTGGTTATTCTGGGGTAAAATATCCCTAGGAGAGTTGTGTTTCTTGTGATATCTGAAGGATCAATAATTGTTTTAGGGGGATTTGTTTGTTTTTTTGAGATGGAGTCTCAGTCTGTCTCCCAGGCTGGAGTGCAGTAGCATGATCTCCACTCCCTGCAATCTCTGCATCTCGGGTTCAAGCAATTCTGCTGCTTCAGTCTAGGATTACAGGCATGCCACAACATTGGCTAAAGTTTGTTGTCTTTTAGCAGAGATGGGATTTCACCATATTGGCCAGACTGGTCTTGAATTCCTGAGCTCAAGTGATCTGCTCACCCTTGGCCTTCCAAAGTGCTGGAATTACAGGTGTGAGCCACTAGGCCTGGCTCCATAATTGCTAATTATGTATAGTGGCTGAAGACAAGTCATGAAACAGTGTGCCAAGCAAAGGGCACAGACTATGCATAGGTCCTGGAATGGGAAGGCACATGACTTCTTAGGCACTTGGAAAAGGCGATACTAGCTAGAGAACGAATAGGGTGTGGTTGAGATGAGAATGGGGAGATAGAAAGAGGTAAGCTGCAGAGCCTGACAGGCCATGTTGAGGATTTCGGTCTTTTTCTTCAGGAGTAATTGGAAACAAGTTTAAGGTTTTAGAAAGAACTGATCTGATTATATTTGCATTTTGAAAAGTTAGCTGACTGCAGTATAAATTGAAGGATGCCAAAGTTGGAGGCCAGGAGACTAATTAGGAGGATATTGCCTAGCCCGGGCCAAAGATGATAGTAACTTGGACCTCTGGGTTGGCAAAAATGATAGAGATAATTGGATATTTGAGGTATGCCAATAAAAACTGGTATTCTGAATTCCATTAAAACTCTTGCAAATAGTATCTTTAGCACTTCAGTACTTTGAAATGTTAATAATTTGAACTTTCCTTATAAGTGCATTTTTTTCTTGCTTATTTAGATAATTTCTTTCTCCACAATACCACAATTAAATTGTATTGATATTTTCATGGAATCAAAGTAAAACAACATTATTTTACTCATGGTAATATAAATTATATTTGTTTTGCAAATATATCTTGGTCATTAATTTTTCTTGTCCAATTTTTGTACACATTCAAATTTTCCCAATATTCTTCCCTATTACACCTTCTGTTGGGGTGTGATTGACACAATAGCTACTTCATAGTAGAAACTAAATATTTTATATAATAAAATGTAGTGAACTTAGTTGATGAAATATTTCTATACCACTGAAATTGTTCTTCTGAAAATAATAAATGTTTTGCTGAAAACTGTTGTCACTCCTTTTCTTGTCATGACTTTCTTTTTCATTTTACTGCAACATTAACCACTTCATAGCCCATGCAATTTTGCTTTTGTAGGATGGTGATGGAGTGTGCATGGTTCTGTCTACATTTGGATGGCTACTGCCCCATTTAGCTAGCTGCAGACAATTGGCTCATTTAGGAAACATTTCACCATTCAGTCAGAAATATGTAATAAAAGAACAAAAAATGCCTTTAAAGATATTTCTTTCTAGAAAATCTTGGGAAAAATGATCTTGATAATTTTCTTACAGTAAAAGATAGTTATTGATAAATTAATTTCATGCATGCCAGATAGCCTAATGTGCATGAAAGAGCAAAGGATGTGGAGTCATAGTACTCATGTTAAAGTCCTGGCTCACCAACTTTGTATTGTGTGAAGGCAAGCAAGTCACTTAACATTTTGCCTCAGTTTCCTCCTTGGTACATAAGCATAATAGTATGCTTCTTCCTCACAGGGTTATTGAAAAGAATAAAGAAATTAGACTTGTAAAGCAATCCTTAAAAGTCTGATTTCTCACCTATGATGCATTTTGGAGCATCAGGGGTTCATGACATCTTATGCAAAATTGTAACTTTTTGCACATTTTCCTGTACAGAAAGTTAACTAAATTCTTAAACAAGTCCCTAATCACCTCCATGGAATATTAACAACTGCTTTATCCAGTGTTAGAGATTGCCAACATTCATTGTTACTTTTACTATTAAGAGGTAGCTGGTGCAAAAGAAAGAATACAAAATTTAGATCCATGCACATCAGGAGATCAGCCTGAACAGATAACATGTTTTTTTATTATTTATTTACTTTTGGAGAAAGAGTCTTGCTCTGTTGCCAGGTTGGAGTGTAGTGGCACAATCTCAGCTCACTGCAACCTCCGCCTCCTGGGTTCAAGCGAATCTCCTACCTCAGCCTCCCAAGTAGCTGGGACTACAGGAGCAAATGCCACCATGCCAGGCTAATTTTTGTATTTTTAGTAGAGACAGGGTTTCACCATGTTGGCCACAATGGTCTCCATCTCTTGACCTCGTGGTCCACCTGCTTCAGCCTCCCAAACTGCTGGGATTACAGGCATGAGCCACTGGCTGGATCACATGTTTACTCAGCAGCAATGGCCTAGTCATTCTAGGACCAATTCCTTAATTCTTAAAATGATATTTATAATTCTATTAATAACTATGAGGATTACAAATTAGGAAGTTAATTCGTATTAATTCCTTAATTTCTCCCCTAGTATGTATTTTGATAAGCTTGTAATATTAACTATTTAGAAAATGTGAAATTTTTCTACACATTTTTCTGAATTAAAAACACTATTTTGTATTATTCAGTAATTAACAAAACAAATCTAAATTATGGGACTTCTGGTAGAATTATTTTTAAGCTTGAATTGTTATTAAATTTTAATATCAATCAATTAATTATAAATTAAGTAAAATATTTCTTTATTTTTTCTTTCTTTCATTCTTTCTGTCTTTCTTTCTCTTTCTTTCTTTCTTTTTTTTTGACAGAGTCTCACTCTGTTGCCAGGCTGGAGTGCAGTGGCACTATCCATGTCCAGCTAATTTTTGTATTTTTAGTGGAGACAGGCTTTCACCAAGTTGGCCAGGAGGGTCTCTATCTCCTGATCTCATGATCCACCTACCTCACCCTCCCATAGTAAAAGATTTCTTATACTTATCACTAGATTACACTGATGGCTAAACTGACTCACAATTCAAGATTCTCAAATGAAAAATCTTATCAATTTTCTTTAATTTATAATGACATAAGAAATAATATAGTAATTTATTTAGAATAAGGATTTAAATTATTAAAATACTTTTCAACCAATTTTTATTGTTTTTAAGAATTAGCTAAGTAAAAGTTACTTAGGCATATTTTGTGTCCTTTTCTAAATTTTGAGAACTCTCTCTACCATAAGTATTTCTGTGTGAAATACCAATAAATCCTTGTTCTCTTTATTATAAAACAGAGTTAAAGGGTTTTCATTTTTTCCTAATGTCTAATAAATGTAGCCCTGTTTTTACTTACAATCTTTTGATGGAATGACAACATATTCTGTATTCTTTTGCTGGTGAATTTGTCCTTTTAAGTTAATTTATAATTTTAATGTGGTCCTTTGACTGTCATGTTATTTAGTATGTAATTTTCTATCTTGAATAGAACATCCTTTAAAAAAAATTCTACCTCCTTGCTGGGCAGGGCATCTTTGAAAAATGGCAGGAGCATGTCAGGAACTTATACACAAAGCCCCACCTTCCCAGGAGAGAGCACTTGGGAAAAGAGGTGGTTAAGAGTTCCACTGCAGTAGATTTAAATGTACCTGCCCAGAAGCTCTGAATGGAACAAAGGAGATAACAGCATAGCACTTGAGCTCCTATAAGGGACAGACTGTCTCCTGAAACAGCTCCCCAACTGTCAGGCTGACATCTGGTGGGTACCCTTCTGGAACAAAGATAACGGAAGAAGAAATTGGCAGCAACTCTTACTGTTCTACAGCCCCCAGGGGGAATCCCCAGGCAAGCAGGGTCTGGAGTGGACCTCCAGCAGTCATACACCAGAGGGGCCTGACTGTTAGAAGGAAAACTATAAAACAGAAAGAAATAACTTCATCATCAACAAAAAGGATGTCCACTCAGAGAACCCATCCGAAAGTCACCAACTACAAAGACCACGGGTAGATAAATCCACAGAGATGGGAAGAAACCAGCGCAAAAAGGATGAAAACACCCAAAACCAGAATGCCTCTCCTGCTCCAAGGAATAACAACTCATCACCAGTAAAGGAACAAAGCTAGATGGAGAATGAGTCTGATGAATTGACAGAAACAGGCTTCAGAAGATGGGTAATAGCAAACTTCTCTGAGCTAAAAGAACATGTTCTAACAGAATTCAAAGATACAAAGAACCCTCAAAAAACATTTGACGAAATGCTAAAGAGAATAAACAGCTTAGAGAAGAATATAAATGACTTAATGGAGCTGAAAAACACAACACCAGAACTTCGTGAAGCATACACAAGTTTCAAAGGCCAAATCAACCAAGCAGAAGAAAGGATATCGGAGATTGAAGATCAACTGAATGAAATAAAATGAGAAGGTATGATTAGAGAAAAAAGAGTGAAAAGAAATGAACAAAGCCTCCAAGAAGTATGGAATTATGTGAAAAGACCTAATCTACATTTGATAGGTGTACCTGAATGTGAAAGAGAGAATGAATTTAAGCTGGAAAACATTCTTCAGTATATTATCCAGGAGAACTTCCCTAACTAACAAGGCAGGCCAATATTCAAGTCCAGCAAATACAGAAAATGCCACAAAGATATTCCTCAAGAAGAGCAACCCCAAGGCACATAATTGTCAGATTCACCAGGTTTGAAATGAAGGGAAAAAAGCTAAGGGCAGCCAGAGAGAAAGGTCGGGTTACCCAAAAAGGGAAGCCCATCAGACTCACAGCAGATCCCTCAGCAGAAACCCTACAAGACAGAAGAGAGTGGGGGCCAATATTCAACATCCTTAAAGAAAAGGACTTTCAACCCAGAATTTCATATCCAGCCAAACTAAGCTTCATAAGCAAAGGAGAAATAAAATGCTTTACGAACAAGCAATTGCTCTGAGATTTCGTCAGAGCCTGCTTTACAAGCACTCCTGAAAGAAGCACTAAATGTAGAAAGGAACAACCAGTACCAGCCACTCCAAAAATGTACCAAATGGCAAAAAACATTGACACAATGAAAAAACTGCATCAACTACTGGGCAAAACATCCATCTCGCCTCAAAATGGCAGGATCAAATTCACACATAACAACATTAACCCTATTTGTAAATGGGCTGAATGCTCCAATCAAAAGACACAGACTGGCAAACTGGATAAAAAGTCAAAACCCATCTGTGTGCTATATCCAGGAAACCCATCTCACATGCCAGGTCACACATAGTCTCAAAATAAAGGGGTGGAGGAAGATTTACCAAGCAAATGTAGAGCAAAAAAAGCAGGAGTTGCAATTCTAGTCTGTGATAAAATAGACTTTAAACTAAAAAAGATAAAGAGAGACAAAGAAGGGCATTACATAATGGTAAAAGGATCAATGCAACAAGAAGAGCTAACGATCCTAAATATATACCTCACCCAATACAGGAGCACCCAGATACATAAATCAAGTTCTTAATGACCTACAAAGAGACTTAGAATCCTACACAATAATAGTGGAGAATTTAACACTCCACTGTCAATATTAGACAGATCAATGAGAGAGAATATTAGCAAGGATTTATTCAGGACTTGAACTCAAACCTGGACCAAGCAAACCTAATAGAGATATGCAGGACTCTTCATCACAAATCCACAGAATATACATTCTTCTCAGCACCATATCACACCTACTCTAAAATTGACCAAATAATTGGAAGTAATCATTCCTCAGCAAACGCAGAAGAACAGAAATCATAACAAACAGTCTCTCAGACCACAGTGCAATCAAATTAGAACTCAGGATTAAGAAACTAACTCAGAATCACACAACTTCATGAAAACTGAACAACTGGCTTTTGAATGTAACTGGATAAACAATGATATAAAGGCAGAAATAAAGATGTTCTTCAAAACCAGCGAGAACGAAGACACAATGTACTAGAATCTCTGGGACATTTAAAGCATGTCTAGAGGAAAATATATAGCAATAAATGTCCACATGAGAAGCAAGGAAAGATTGAAAATCAACACCCTATTGTCAAAATTGAAAGAGTTAGAGGAGCAAGATCAAAACTCAAAAGCTAGCAGAAGACAAAAAATAACTAAGATCAGAGCAGAACTGAAGGAGATAGAGACACAAAAAACCCTTCAAAAAAATCAATAAATCCAGGAGCTGGTTTTTCGAAAAGATCAACAAAATAGACTGCTAGCTAGATTAATAAAAAAGAAAAGAGAGACGAATCAAATAGATGCAATAAAAAATGATAAAGGGGATATCACCACAGATTCCACAGAAATAAAACTACCATCAGAGATTACTACAAGCAACTCTATGCACATAAACCATTAAACCTGGAAGAAATGGATAAATTCCTGGACACTTGCACTCTCTCAGGCCTAAACCAGGAAAAACCAAAACCCTGAACAGACCAATAACAAGGGCTGAAGTTGAGGCAGCAATTAATAGCATACCAATAAAAAAAAAAGCCCAGGTCCAGATGGGTTCACAGCCGAATTCTACAAGACATACAAAGCGGAGGTGGTACCACTCCTTCTGAAACTATTCCAAACAATCCAAAAAGAGGGAATCCTTCCCAAATCATTTTATGAGACCAACATTATCCTGATACCAAAACCCAGCAGGGACTCAAGAAAAAAAGAAAACTTCAGGCCAATATTCATGATGAACATAGATGCAAAAATCTTCAATAAAATACTGGCAAACCGATTGTAACAGCACATCAAAAAGCTTGTCCATCAGGATCAAGTAGGATTCATCCCGGAGATACAAGGCTGGTTCAACACATGCAAGTCTATAAACATAATCCATCACATAAACAGAACCAAAGACAAAAACCACATGATTATCTCAATAGATAACAGAGAAGGACTTTGACAAAATTCACCAGCCCTTTATGCTAAACATTCTCAAACTAGGTATCCACAGAATGTATGTTAAAATAATAAAAGCTATTTATGACAAACCCACAGCCAATATCATACTGAATGGGCAAAAACTGGAAGTGTTGCCTTTGAAATCTGGCACTAGACAAGGGTGCCCTCTCACCCCTCCTATTCAATATAGTGTTGGAAGTTGTAGCCAGAGCAATCAGGCAAGAAAAAGAAATAAAGGATATTTAATTAGGAAAGGAGGAAGTCAAATTGTCTCCATTTGCAGATGACTTGATTGTATATTTAGAACACACCATCATCTAGCCTAAAATCTTCTGAAACTGATAAGCAACTTCAGTAAAGTCTCAGGATACAAAATCAATGTGCAGAAATCACAAGCATTCCTATACACCAACAAAGGACTCAAAGAGAGCCAAATCAAGAATGAACTGCCATTCACAATTTCTGCAAAGAAAATAAAATACCTAGGAATACAACTAACAAAGAATGTAGAAGACCTTTTCAAGAACTACAAACCACTGCTCAAGGAAATAAGAGATGACATAAACAGATGGGATAACATTCCATGCTCATGGTTAGGAAGAATCAATATTATGAAAATGGCCATACTGCCCAAAGTGATTTACCGATTTAGTGCTGTCCCCATCAAGCTACCTATGACCCTCTTCACAGAACTGGAAAAAACCACATTAAACTTCATATGGAACCAAAAGAGAGCCCACATAGCCAAGACAATTCTAAACAAAAAGAACAAAGCTGGAGGCATCATGCTACCTAACTTCAAACTGTACTACAAGGCTACAGTAATCAAAACAGCATGGTACTCGTACCAAAACAGAGATATAGACCAATGGAACAGAACAGAAGCCTCAGAGGCAATGCCAAACATCTACAACCATCTAATCTTTGACAAACGTGACAGAAACAAGCAATGGGGAAAGGTTTACACATTTAATAAATGGCATCGGGAAAACTGGCTAACCATGTGCAGAAAGCAGAAATTGGACCCCTTCCTGACACCTTACACTAAAATTAGCTCCAGATGGATTACAGACTTAAACATAAGACCTAACACCATAAAAGCCCTAGAAGAAAACCTAGGAAAACCATTCAGGACATAGGCATAGGCAAAGACTTCATGACTAAAATACCAAAAGCATTGGCAACAAAAGCCAAAATAGACAAATGGGATCTAATTAAACTCCAGAGCTTCTGCACGGCAAAAGAAACAATCATTAGAGTGAACCAGCAACCAAGAGAATGGGAAAAATTTTTTGCAATCTACCCATCTGACAAAGGGCTAATATCCAGAATTTACAAAGAACTAAAACAGATTTACAAGAAAAAAAACAAACCCATTCAAAAGTCAGGGAAGGATAGTATTCTTCACTTTTCAAAAGGAGACATTTACAAGACTAACAAACATATGAAAAAATGCTCATCATCACTGGTCATTAGAAAAATGCAAATCAAAACCACATTGAGATACCATCTCACGCCAGTTAGAATGGCGATTATTAAAAAATCTGGAGACAACAGATGCTGGAGAGGATGTGGAGAGATAGGAACACTTTTACACTGTTGGTGGGAGTGTAAATTAGTTCAACCATTGTGGAAGACAGTGTGGTGATTCCTCAAGGACCTGGAAATAGGAATTCCATTTGACCCAGCAATTTCATTACTGGGTATATATCCAAAGGATTATAAATCGTTCTGTTATAAAGGCATATGCACACATAGGTTCACTGTGGCACTGTTTACAATAGCAAAGATCTGGAACCAGCCCAAATGCCCATCAATGATAGACTGGACCAAGAAAATGTTACACATATACACCATGGAATACTATTCTGCCATAAAAAATGATGAATTCGTTTCCTTTGTAGGGACATGGATGAATCTAGAAACCATCATTCTCAGCAAACTGACACAGGAACAGATAAACACCACATGTTCTCACTCATAGGTGAGTGTTGAACAATGAGAATACATGGACACAGGGAGGGGAGTATCACACCCTGGGGTCTGTTGCTGGGGGCTAGGGGAGGAACAGTGGGGGTTTGGGAGATTGGGAAGGGATAACACTAGGAGAAGTGCCATATTAGGTGATCAGGGGGATGGAGGCAGCAAACTACATTGCCGTATATGTACCTATGCAACAATCCTGCATGTTTTGCATATGTACGCCAGAACCTAAAGTACAATCAAATACATATAAAAACAAAGAAACAAAGAAATCAGTAAGTTTTCCCACAAGCAATTTTTTTACATTCTCTAACTCATGCATGTCATTTAGGTGACAGCTGTGCATTCAGAATTGAGAAAACAATAACAAAGCTTAATGAGATTTGTAAATTTTTATAATAAAAGGCTGCTCAAGCAGGCAAACTCATTTTTGCAGTCATTTAAAACTCTATTGCAGAAGGAACTTGATTTTGAATAAGTAACATTTGTATTTCTCTTAATCAGACAGGAAATTTAGCAGATTTTTCTCTATATGGATTGTTAAAAATTTCTTATATTTGAGTGTGGTAGGGTGAATCACAATTTCTCAGACACATCCATGTCCTAATCCCTGGATTCTGTGACTATGTTACTTTTCATGGAAAAAAGAACTTCTCAAATGTGATTATGTTAAGGGTCTTCCTTGGGGATATTATCCTGGGTTATCTGGGAAGGCTCTATGTAGTTTATGAGGGTCTTTATAAGAGGGATGCAGGAATATCAGGGTAAGTAGTAGGAGATGTTACAAAGGAAGAAAGAATTTGGAATGATATAAGGACAGGTCAACAAACCAAGGAATGCAGGTAGCTCCTAGAAACTGGAAAAGCCAAGGAAATTGATTCAACCCCTGAGATTTCAGAAGGATCTAGCTCTGCGGACACCTTGATTAAAGCCACATAAGACTCATTCTGCATTTCTGATCTCTGGAACTAGAAGCAGATAAATTGTGTTGTTTTAAGCCACTAAGTTTATGGTAATTTCTTACAGCAACAATAGGAAGCTAATATACTAAATCAATGATGTGGTACAAATATGGAAATTGTTGCACCATTTGGTGTGCATGAGTAAAAAACTGAGGGTAAGGCCAATTAATTTTATAATAATTATTTGTTTCTATTATCAATCACCTTGGAAGTAAGGTTTCTTTCCTGAGAACTGAAATGATGCCAACTAGATTGTTAATTAACTAACTCATGCATTCAACAATTTTTTTTGTGCTTGATAAACAAAACAGATATGACTCATATTTTTATACAAAATAATGGGGAAGATGATAGGCATTAAGAGAATAATTTCACATTAATTTATTGTATTTTTATATAGTGTAAGATGTTATAACTGTTGAAAATGGGAATTGACCTAGCCAGCGGTATCAGAAAATGCTTTCCTGAAGAAATGTTTTGCCAAGACAAGCTGAGATATATATACAAGAAGCTACATATATAAAATCAGTAGGAGCAAATAGAGCTTTTCAGCCCTTTAAAATTTTTTTTTTTAATTGCATTTTAGGTTTTGGGGTACATGTGAAGAACATACAATATTGTTGCATAGGTACACATGTGGCAGTGTAATTTGTTGCCTTCCTCCCCTTCACCTATATCTGGCATTTCTCCCCATGCTACCTCCCCCCAACTCCCCACCCCCCACTGTCCCTCCCCTAT
>CAUYQU010025027.1:0-10572 GCA_963574635.1 Cheracebus regulus
TAAAAGTGACCACATAACTGGAAGTAAATCACTCCCCAGCAATTGCACAGCATTTCACAGGTTTAAATAAAATATTGGTTGGCTGCTTATTTGTTATTTTCATCCCCTATTCCTTCCTGTCTCCATTGTTAAACACAATTATTGGCATAAAACAGGTTTTTAATACCCATTTTTAGACTGCATTCTAGCCTGGTCAATAAAACAAGAATCCCATTCTCTCTCCCTCTTTCTCTTCCTCTTTCTTTCTCTCTTTCATTCTTTTTTTCTTTCTTTTGCTGTTTCTTTCTTTCTCCTTTTCTCTCTTTTTCTAAAATCTCTTCCTCTTTCTTTCTCTTGCATTCTTTTTTCTTTCTTTTGCTGTTGCTTTCTCCTTTTCTCTCTTTTTCTAAAATCTCTTCCTCTTTCTCTCTTTCATTCTTTTTATTCTAAAAAAAAAAAATTAAAGCTTGATTCTTACCTTATAACATACACAAAATTAATTCTAGGTGGAGAGTGGACCTGAATGTAAAAAGTAAACAGTAAAGTTCTAGATAAAAACCTAGAGAAATATCTTCAAAGCCTTGAGATAGATAAAGATTTATTTATTTATTTCCTTTTGTTTTTTAAATAGAGACAGGGTCTTGCTCTGTTGCCCAGGTTGGTCTCAAACTCCTGGCCTCAAGTGACCTTCCCACCTTGGCCTCCCAAAGTGCTGGGATTATAGGCATGAGCTACAGCACCCAGCCGGTTTCTAGATTTTGTTCCATCAGCCTATACCAAGTGTATTAAATTTTGTGCCAATACTAACTGTATTAAATTTTGATATTTGACAACCAACAGAATGGGAAAAAATTTTTGCAATCTACCCATCTGACATAGGGCTAATATCCAGAATCTACAAAGAACTTAAACAAATCTACAAGAAAAAACCAAACAACCCCATCAAAAAGTGGGCAAATGATAGGCTGGGCGTGGTGGCTCACACCTATAATCCCAGCACTTTGGGAGGCTGAGGTGGGTGGATCACAAGGTCAAGAGATCCAGACCATCCTGGTCAACATGGTGAAACCCTGTCTCTAATAAAGATACAAAAATTAGCTGGGCATGGTGGCACACGCTGGTAGTCCCAGCTACTTGGGAGGCTGAGGCAGCAGAACTGCTTGAATCCAGGAGGTGGAGGTTGCAGTGAGCCAAGATTGCACCATTGCACTCCAGCCTGGGTAACAAAAGCAAAACTCTGTCTCAAAAAAAAAAAAAAAAAAAAAAAAAGTGGGTAAATTATATGAACAGACACTTTTCAAAAAAAGACATTTATGCAGCCAACAAACATGAAAAAATTCTCATCATCACTGGTCATTAGAGAAATGCAAATCAAAACCACATTGAGATACCATCTCACACCAGTTAGAATGGAGATCATTTAAAAATCTGGAGACAACAGATGCTGGAGAGGATGTTGATAAATAGGAAGGCTTTACACTGTTGGTGGGAGTGTAAATTAGTTCAACCACTGTGGAATACAGTGCGGCAACTCCTCAAGGATCTAGAAATAGAAATACCATTTAACCCAGCAATCCATTACTGGCTATATACCCAAAAGATTATAAATCCTTCTATTATAAAGATACATGTGCACGTGTGTTCATTGCAGCACTGTTTATGATAGCAAAGACTTGGAACCAACCCAAATGCACATAAATGATAAATTAGATAAAGAAAATGTGGCACATATACACCATAGAATACTATGCAGCCATAAAAAAGGATGAGTTCATGTCCTTTGCAGGGTCATGGATGAAGCTGGAAACCATAATTCTCAGCAAACTGACACAGAAAACGAAACACTGCATGTTCTCACTCATAAGTGGTTCTTGAGCAATGAGAACACATGAACACAGGGAGGGGAACATCACATGCCAGGGCCTACTGGGGGATGCGAGAGCTAGGGGAGGGATAGCAGGGGGTGGGGGGTTTTGGGAGGGATAACATTAAGAGAAATACCTAATGTAGATGAGAGGATGGATGCAGTAAACCACCATGGCATGTGTATACCTATGTAACAATCCTGCATGATCTGCACGTGTACCCCAGAACTTAAAGTATTAAAAAATATATATTTAAAAGTATGAGTCTCCAGTTTTGATAAGCATCTTGAAGACTGCCTGAGCTATTCCAGGTCCTTGTATTTACATATAAAATGTAGAATCATCTTGTCAGTTTTCACCAAAAATCCCATGGAGAATTCAATTGGAATTGCATTAAATTCATAGATCAAGTTATTAACATCTTAATACTTACTCTGTCGCTCTAAGCATATAGCATATTATCCCATTTATTTACATTTTCTTTAATTTCTCTTAGCAATATTTTGTAGTTTTCAGTGGAGAAATCTTACACAACTTTCATTAGTTTTTTTTCAAGGAATTCGATATTTTGGTTCTATTTGTAAGTGGTGTCTTTTTAAAATTTCATTTTCTAATTGTTTGTTGCAGTTACATAAAAATATAATCAATATTTTGGATATTGATTTTATATCCATTGAACTATTTAAATTCATGCATTAATATTAACCATTTGATTGTGATTATCTATACTCACAATTATGTCATCTGCAAATAATGACTCTTTTTTTTTTTCCAATTTTATACCTCATAATTCTTTTTCTTACCTTATTGCACTGGTGATGCCCTCTAGTACGACGTTGAATAGAAGTGATTAGAGTGAACATCCCTATCCAGTTCCCAACCCCAGAGGGAAAGTGCTCAATTTCACCACTAAGTGATGTTAGCTGAGATAGTTTTGTAAATAGCCTTCTTCAGAGTAAGAAAGAAAGAAACTGAAACTGGTTATGGCGACATACACCTGTAGTCCCAGCTACGCTGGAAGCTGGAGCAGGAGGATCCCTTGAGACTAGGAGTTCAAGGCTATAGTGTACACCATGATTGCACCTGGGAATAGCCACTGCACTCTAGCCTGGGCAACATAGCAAGATCTGTCTTGGATCTTGCTATTCAAGATAGCAAGGAAGGAAGGAAGGAGGGAGAGAGTGGGGAGGGAGCTGGTTTTCTATTTCTCCTTGTAAGTTGTGTTATTAGGTACATACACATTTATAATTGTATCTTCTTAAAGAATTGACTGTTTTGTCATTATGAAATGTCCCTCTTTGTCTATGGTAATATTTCTGTGTTGAAGTAATCTTAGCTGACTAATAATACAGTCACACCCTCTTTCTTATGGTTAGTATCTGCATAATATATCTTTTTAGAATTATTTTACTGTCAGTGATTACATATCTTATATTTAAAGCATGTTTCTTATTTTTCAAAGAAAAAAAACACATAGTTGAATATTATTTTGTTTTAATCCATTCTGCCAATCTAGGTCTTTTAATTGCAGATTTAGTGCATTTACACTTAATGTAATTGTTGGTATAACTGAGTTTAAGTCTATTATCTTGCTGTATGTTCTGTTTTATTCCATTTGTTCTTTGTTCCTTTGTTCTTCTTTTAGTTTAATCAAGTGTTTTAAATCTATTTTTATCTCTCTTAGCTCTTCAGTTAAATCTATTTTTGCATGCTCTTTTAGTGGTTATTGTAGATCACTATGTGTGTGTTTAATTTATCATAATCTACAGATCTTCCTCAACTTACCATGGGGTTATGTCCCAATACGCCCATTGTAAGTCAAAAATATTGTTAAGTTGAAAATGCATGGCTGGGCGTGGTGGCTCATGCCTGTAATCCTAGCACTTTGGGAGGCCGAGGTGGGTGGATCACCTAAGGTTAGAAGTTCAAGACCAGTCTGGCCATCATGGTGAAACCCCATCTTTAAAAAAAAATAATAATAATAATAAAAGAAAAAGAAAATGCATTTAATCGTCCCAATGAAGTCATTGTAAAGCTGAAAAACTTTAAGCTTTCAATGGATTTAAGTGGATTAAGTCAAACCACTGTAATCATGGACTGTCTGTGCTTTGAATTAGTATTTCACCACATCTTATACATTGTGTAAGATGTCTAAAACCTTATGATAATGTCTTAGACCTTTTGTGTTGCCATGAAAGAATATCTGAGGCTGGGTAAATTATAAGGAAAAGAGGTTATTTGGCTTACAGTTCTGCAGGCCCTCCAAGAAGCATGGTGCTAGCATTTGCTTCTGATGAGGACCTCAGTCTGTTTCCACACACTGCAGAAGGTGAATCTAGGTTAGAATGTGCAGAGATCACATGGTGAGAGGAAGCAAGAACAAGAGGAGGGAGGTGCCATGCTCTTTCTAACAACCAGCTCTCACAGGAACTAATAAGAGCTCCCTCTCCCAAGAGGGCCTTACTCTACTCATGAGGGATTCCCCCAACCATGATCATAGTACCTCCCATTAGGCCCCACCTCCAACACTGGGGATCAGATTTCAACATGAAGTTTAGGGGAACAAACATCTAAATTCTAGCAAACAATATAATTCCATGCCCCTATTATGCTATTGTTATCATAGAATTTTACTTTTATTATGTTATAATTATCACAATTATTATTGATTTAAACATATAATTTAGTCTTAGATGATTTTACATTTAGCTTTACCAGTGCTCTTAATTTCTTCTTACAGATCTGTGTTTCTCTTTAAGATCATTTTCTTTCAGTGTGGAGAATGTCCTTTAGTATTCCTTGCGATGTGAATCTGCTGGAAATGAATTAACTCTTATTTGTGTGAAAATGTGTTTCTCTTCTTCAGCTATCAAATGTTTGAAGACTCTTTTGTTTCAGTATAAAATTCTAGGCTGTAATTTGTTTTTCAGTATTTGAAAGATGTTATTCCATTGTTTTTTGGTTTCCATTGTTGCTGTTGAAGAGTAAGCTGTAATTTTTCTTATTTGTTCCTGTGAATGTAATGTCCTTTTTCCCTTTAGCTGCTTGTAAGGTTTTTTTGGTTGTCTTAGGTTTCAGCAGCTTGACAATACCTAAGTATTTCTCTCTCTCTCTCTCTCTCTCTCTGTCACTCAAATCTGCTTGAGGTTTACTGGGTTTCTTGAATCTGTAGGTTAACATTTTTTTTTTAAGATGGTATTTCACCCTGATGGCCAGGCTGGTCTCGAACTCCTAACCTCTGGTGATCCACCCACCTCGGCCTCCCAAAGTGCTAGGATTACAGGCGTGAGCCACTGCGCCCGGCCAGGTTAACATTTTTAATCAATTTTGGAAAATTCTCAGTATCTTTTCAAATATTTTTTCTACCTTATTCTCTTTATTCTCTCCTCGTGGAACTCAAACTACAGATATGTTAGATATTTTTCACATGTCTCACACACATTGTTCTTACTGTTTTTTTTTAATTTGTACTTTAGTTTTCAAAATTTCTATTGACGTGTTTTAGAACAGCAGTCCCCAACCTTTCTGGCACCAGGGAATAGTTTTGTGGAAAACAATTTTTTCATAAACCGGGGGCAATGCGGGCAGGGGTTGATGGTTTCAGAATGATTCAAGCTCATTACATGATGAGGGATGAGAAAGCAATTCAATTATGTATTTTTCCATATGGCTGTTCAGTTATCCAAATACCTTATTAGCAAGTCCCTTGCTCCATTTTTTCTTATTGGTTATTCTTAGTAAGATGAAAGCTTTTGATTTCTGTATATTATTTTTATATATTGACACTTTATTAAGTTCTCTATTTATAGAAATTTCCTGTTTTTTCTGTTGAGTTTTCAAGTTATATAATTACATCATCTGCAAATACAGTTTTACCTTTTCTTTTCCAATTCTTATGACTCTAATTGCTTTTTCTTCTGTATTAAATTGGCTGACACCTCAAATCCAATCAATATCTAATCATGATAAACATTCGTGTCATTGCAAACTAGAAGTAGAAAGTAACTCCTTCTTTTGACCAAAAGTTATATATCAGAAATTCAAAGGAAACATTATATTTAGTGGGGAAACCTTAGAAGCATTTCATTAGAAGGAATAAGGCAAAGATGCCAATCATTACCCCTAATATTTAGCACAGTCCTGAGGATCCTGGTCAATGCAATAAGGACACCAAATAAGAGGTACGAGCATTCAGAGAAAAGGTATGTGCAGACAGGCACGGTGGCTCATGCCTGTAATCCCAGCACTTTGGGAGGCCGAGGTGGGCAGATCACCTGAGGTCAGGAGTTTGAGACCAGCTTGGCCAAGATGGTGAAACCCTGTCTCTACTAAAAATACAAAAATTAGCCGGGCATGGTGGTGCATGCATGTAGTCCCAGCTACTCAGGAGGCTAAGACAGGAGAATTGTCTTGAACCTGGGAGGCAGAGGCTGCAGTGAGCCAAGATCTTGCCACTGCACTCTAGCCTGGGTGACAGAGCAAGACTCTGTCTCAAAAAAAAAAAAAAAAAAAAGGCATAAAGACAGATAATGACCATAATAAGAAACGGAGAGATAGTACGTATTTTTTGTGGGGATGACAATATTATAAAGACGTTAATTCTTCCTAATTTATAATTACAATGCAATCACAATTAAAACTAATTACATATTTTTGAGAAACTCAGCAAACACTGTAAATTCTAAATAGAAGAATAAGGTCTCATAAACAAGTTTTTTTCAAAAAAAGAATAAGTTCGGTGAATAGCAGTCAAATTAGACTTGAGAAAAAAGAGAGAGATTCCCCTGTCAGATATTAAGACATGCTACAGGCTAGACATGGTGGTTCATGCCTATAATCCCAGCACTTTGGGAGGGATTACAAAGAAAAGTACACTACAAAACAATACTAATAAAAATCTGTTTTTTGTTTTTTGTTCTTGAGACGGAGTCTCTGTCGCCCGGGCTGAAGTGCAGTGTCACAATCTTGGCTCACTGCAACCCCTGCCTCCCAGGTTCAAGCGATCAAGCTATTCTCTTGCCTCAGCCTCTCGAGTAACTGGGATTACAGGCGGGCGCCACCATGCCCGGCTAATTTTTTTGGTATTTTTAGTAGAGATAGGTTTTCACTGTGATGGCCAGGCTGGTCTCGAACTCCTGACCTCGTGATTTGCCCACCTCGGCCTCCCAAAGTACCGGGATTACAGGCATGAGCCACCGTGCCTGGCCAAATCTGGGTTTTATTGGCATGAAAACTTTCAAATAGACCAGTGGGCTAGAAGAGAGTTCAGGAAATGATACATTGTATATATGGAAACTAAGGTAGTTTCATAAACCATTCAGGAAATAATAGTTTACATTTTGACATTAATGAAACTGGCTTACTCTAAGAAGAAAAATAAAACTGATTTCCTACCCATGCCACATGCAAAGTCTATCTTTGGAAGGGCTGAAACATAAATGTGTAATATAAATCTATGCAGTTAATGAATATACGAAGGGTGAGTAATAACTTCTTTAAACCTCTAAGCACAAACCATAACACAAAAAAGAAAGGAAATAATTAAATAAAATTGAAGGCTGGGCATGGTGGCTCACGCCTGTAATCCCAGCACTTTGGGAGGCTGAGGCGGATGGATCACAAGGTCAAGAGATCGAGACCATCCAGGCCAACAGATGGAGACCATCCTGGCCAACATGGTGAAACCCTGTCTCTACTAAAAATACAAAAATTAGCTGGGCATGGTGGCACGTGCCTGTAGTCCCAGCTACTCAAGAGGCTGAGGCAGGAGAATCGATTGAACCTGGGAGACAGAGGTAGCAGTGAGCTGAGACCGCGTCACTGCACTCCAGCTTGGTGACAGAGTGAGATCCATCTCAAATAAATAAAGTTAAAAAAAATTAAGAATTCTGTTAAATGAAGACATTGACAAATAAAATTAACAATTAGACTGGGAAAAGATGTTTGCTGTGTCTAAAACAAACAAGGGATTATTAATACTTAGACATACTATTTACTATTGCAAATCAATAAGAAAAAGAAAGGTACCTTAATAGAGACTTGGGCAAAGGATACCAAAAGGCAATTTTAGAATAAAGACTGGCCGGGCGCTGTGGCTCACACTTGTAATCCCAGCACTTTGGGGGGCCAAGATGGGCAGATCACTTGAAGTCAGGAGTTCGAGACCAGTCTGGCAAATATGGTAAAACCCCATCTCTACTAAAAAATACAAAAATTAGCCAGGCGTGGTGGTGGGTGCCTGTAATCTCAGCTACTTGGGAGGCTGAGGCTGGAGAATCACTTGAACCTGGGAGGCGGAGGTTGCAGGGAGCCGAGATTGTGCCATTGCACTCCAGTCTGGATGAAAGAGCAAGACTCCATCTCCAAAAAAAATAAAAATAAAATAAAGAAGCCTAAATGCCTATGAGGAGATAAGGCAGCATATTAGTAATCAGACACATGATAAATAAAATGAATTATCATTGTATACCTATCAGACTGACAAAGTTCAGAAAGTAAAATAACATCCATTGTTGGTGGTTGGATGTGACTTACAGAGATCCATATGCACTGCTGATATGAGTATAAATGGGCGCACTATTTTGGAAAGCCATTTAGTCACATTACATATTGTGTATGCATGGATTGAATAGCTAGAAATTCTGTTACTGCATGTGTATGCAAAAGAAATTCTCAGCTGGGTGCGGTGGATCACACCTGTAATCCCAGCACTTTGGGAGGCTGAGATGGGCAGATTACCTGAGGTCAGGAATTTGACACCAGCCTGACTAATGTGGTGAAATCCCATCTCTACTAAAAATACAAAATTAGCTGGGTATGCTGGCAGATGCCTGTAATCCCAGCTACTCGGGAGGCTGAGAGGCAGGAGAATCACTTGAATCCAGGAGGCAGAGGTTGCAGTGATCCAAGATCATCTCATTGCACTTCAGCCTGGGCAACAAGACCAAAACTCCATCTCGAAAAAAAAAGAAAAGAAAAGAAAGAAATTCTTACATAGGTCCTTAAAGGGACAGGTATAATGATGTCCATTACTGTAGGCATGGACAAATAAAATGTGGTTGAGACATACCTGGAAACTGAGCAGAAGTTACAAGCAATGGACTAGATGCACACTGGTACAATGGATGGATCTTAAAAGTCACAATGCTAAAGAATGTGCTCAGCATGTTTCTATTGTATCTTTATTTTTATTTTATTTAACTTTTCTGAGATAGAGTCTTGCTCTGTCCCCCAGGCTGGAGTGCAGTGGCACAATCTCCACTCACTGCAACCTCTGCTTCCCAGGTTCAAGAGGTTCTCCTGCCTCAGCCTCCTGAGTAGCTGGGACTACAGGTGCCCACTACCACGCCAGCTAATTTTTGTATTTGTAGTAGAGATGGGGTTTCACCATATTGGCCAGGCTGGTCTTGAACTCCTGACCTTGTGATCTGCCTGTCTCGGCCTCCCAAAGTGCTGGGATTACAGGTGTGAACCACCTTGCCCGGCCTACTGTATCTTTAAATATATTAATATTAGAGATGGGCTGGAGTGCAGTGGCTATTCACCGTCTCCATCATAGGAGCACTGCAGCCTCCACCTCTTAGGTTCACGGGATCCTGCCGGTTCAGCCTCCCCAGTAGCTAGGACTACAGGTGAGTGCTGTGCCTGGCTTTTTTTTTTGAAATGGAGTCTCACTCTCTTGCCCAAGCTGAAGTGCAGTGGAAAGATCTTGGCTCACTGCAGTCTCTACTTCCCGAGTTCAAGAGATTCTCCTGCCTCAGCCTCCAAAGTAGCTGGGACTACAGGTGTCCACCACCACACCTGGCTAATTTATTTATTTATTTTTAGTCGAGATGGAGTTTCACCATGTTGACCAGGCTGGTCTCGAACTACTGAACTCAAATGATCCACCCACCTTGGCCTTCCAAAGTGCTGGGATTGCAGGTGTAAACTGCCACACCCAGCCGGCTTTTTTTTTCCTTTGTAAAATACGTGCGGCTTATTTTTATTTTATCTTACTTTTTTGAGACAAGTCCTACTATGTTGCCCAGGCTGGTCTCAATCTCCCAGGCTCAGGCGATCCTCCTGCCTCAGCCTCCCAAGTAGCTGAGACTTACAGGTGCTGCCATGGCACCTGGCTGTGTCTTTTTGTTTATTTATTTTTTGTTTTTTGTTTTCCATTTTTTTGTTTTTGTTTTTTGCTGTGTCTATCTTAAAACTTCTATAGATGTCTGTAAATATTTTTAAACAATGGATGAGGAAGGGGAATAAATTAAGTCTAATGGATGGGTGAGGATGGCAAGATAGGAAGACATGAACAGACAATACACAAAAGTACACAATTATTTCTGAATGATGGCATTATGAGTGACTGTAATGTGATTTTGTACAGTTTCCTCAATTAACTTGATATTATGTTAAATTAATCAGAAAAAAAAGTAAACTCACATGAAGTAATCAGACTCAGAACCTTTCTGAAGGGGACCAGTGACTACCTTTATTTTCCTCTGATTATTATTTGGTTTTCTACTCCTAGACCCAATCTTGGTCACTTTTTTCCTAGAAAATAATTTATCTCATATAGATTTCCAAGCAGGTAAAGTTGTGTGTAGTAGCTGTGTGGGTAACACCCGCTATGGGCACCGAAGAAGGAGAACTGTCTAGACCCCAGGCAAAATTAGTGCCCAAAGAATATCTTAGTTTATAGTGTTATTACTCAGCTATTTCCTTTATATATAATCATATATTA
>CAUYQU010025029.1:0-18986 GCA_963574635.1 Cheracebus regulus
CATGGCCTCCGTGCTGCTCCCCCAGCCCCTTGGGAACCCCCCTGCCTCAGGGCCTTTGCACTTACAGGTTCCTCTGCCAAGGCTGCTCTTCCCCAGATATCTCCCTGGCTCGTCCTCTCACTCCAGGCTCTGCAGATGTCACCTCCTCCGAGAGGCCCTCTCTGGTATCACCCATGAGAGGGCACCCTGTTGCTCCCTGCCTCAGCCCCCAAACCTGTGTGTGTGTGTGTGTGTCTGTATGCACGTGTTTGTGTATTCTTAGAGGACACATGTCACACTAAATAGGATACTGGCCTGGGGTGATGAGTGTGAAAACTGGGTCGGAAATGAGGAGCTACTTTTGCTTTGTCTTCTTTGAACTTTTAAAATTACAATTTATGATTTATGTCATAAAGATCACTTGGGGGGTGGCAGAAAGAGAAAAAGCACCTGGAAACTCCAGGCCAAGGTGTGCCCTTGGGAATTCCTTGGCCCACATTCTTAACTATATGGAAATTGGATCCAAGAGGGAACATGTCTGTCTTGTGAGGTTGGAAAATTGTCCGGAAGCAGAGTCAAGTGGGGAACTGAGCTGGGAGCCTCACAGGCTCTTTGTTCTGTTCTCCTGAGGGACTCCCGCTTCCCATGGGGACTCTGGGAGTTGCAGACACACCCTTGCCTATGGCTGAGTTATTGGCACCCCCAGGAATGGGCTCACAGTGCAGCCCCGAGCTACAGCAATCACTCTTGTTCTCAGATGTCTCAGTGATGTTGCAAAATCATGAGACTGTAGGCAGTTGGCTGTGTTTTTGGGGACCTGAGCTAGACAATTTGCTCCCCAAGTCAGCGACCACAGTCATCAGGGTGCCCCAGTGCCTGGCTGAGCCCTGGCACCCGCAGAGGCTCATCAAAGGTCATCTGAATTGAATTAAACCAGTAACACCCTGGCAAGACCCATACCTGACACAGCCTCCTCAACCAAAGGAAACCACACAAGTAAGCTCTCAGCTTCTAGACTTTTCTTTCTTAGCCTCCTGGTGACAAAACCCTAAAGGTCTTTGAACATCACCCAAAAAGTTTTCCTAATCAACTTGAAAATTTGATGAAAATTTTGGCCACTTTCTGACCAGTAAGTTCATAGAACCAGTTCCTCTGAGCTTTTGATACTTCCAAGAGGCAGCTCAGGGAGGAGTGACCACTTCATGCAGGGAAGGGAAAACCCATTCTCAGAAAAACCTTCAGACCTCAGCCCCCCAGATAGGAAACAGAAAGAGCCTCCCATCTTGTGTGTTCAGCTTCATCCCAACCAGACCCTAGTGAGAATGGACGGCTGTTGTCTGCCCTGGGATTGGATGGAATCCTGGGATTATCTCAGTGGAGAAGTCTCTGGCCCTGAAGACTGTCAGAACTGCTGCATGGATGAGCAGAAAATAGCAAATGATAAATTTTTCAGGAGCCTGCCTGCTGGCTGGCTATATCCAGCTATGAGATAATGTGTTGGACTTTTATGGGATAAGCCTTGTTGACCTGGGTCTATTTAGAGGTTCAGAAAACTCATTCTCCCTCCCCACCTCCCACCTCCTGGAAGGAGCCTGGCTACCTTCCAAGGCCAGTTCAACCACTGGGCAGGAGGCCTGGCTCATTCGTAGAAAGAAGGACTTTCAGGCACAAATGTGAGAGTGGCGGGCTGCCAGGTGGAAGCTGACAGTCTCCACAGAACACGAGGGACCCTAAGACCACTGTCTCCACCCCTGGAGAGTTCATCTTCAGAAACACTTGCTTAAGGAGGCAAAGATGCATGTATAAAGACATTCCCAGCTGCATTGTGTATTACAATGAAAAATAAACTTTCAAACTGGAACAACTCAATATCCTCTACCTGGAGACTGGTAAAATAGTGCAGTGATTAAAAACATGGCTCTTGGACTGGACACGGTGGTTCACACCTGTGATCCCAGCATTCTGGGAGGCCGAGGTGGGAGGATCACTTGAGCCCAGGAGTTCAAGTCCAGCCTGGGCAACAAAGGGTAACCCTTGTCTCTACCAAAAATACAAAAATTAGCTGAGTGTGGTGGCACACTCCTGTAGTCCCAGCTACTTGGGGAGCTGAGGTGGGAGGACTGCTTGTGCAGGGAGGTTGAGGCTGTAGTGAGCTGTGATCACGCTACTGCACTCAAGCCTGGGTGACAGAGTGAGACCTTGTCTCAAAAAAAAAAAAAAAAGTTTAAAAATAAGTAAATAAATAAAAACATGGCACTAGGCTTAAATCTTAGCTTTCCTGCCTTCTGGCTGTGTGACCTGGAACAAGTTTCTTAACCTCTCTGTACCCTAGTTGCTCCATCTTCATAATGGAGAGAAAAAATATATAGCTATGTTGAGGCTTCTGTGGTTTTCTTTGTGCTGCTCTCCTGTGTCCCCATCAGACCTTCTAACACCAGGATATTTTCTGGGTTTTCATCGAGTCACTGATACAAAGTTATAATCTGAGCTTAATATTAAGCTTATCTGAATCATAGACCCTACAGCAAATGTTTATTGCTCCCAGGAGAGAAAAGCTGGGACTCAACCATCAACCCAATGGCTCAGCTTAACCAGTTCAGAGGTTCTTCTTCTCTTTGCCTCAACCCCACCTCCAGTGCCCCAAATACACATGGGGTCTTAATGCATCTCACCGTCTGCGCCATGCACCCCGATCCGAGCATCACCAGCTCCTGCCCGACAATTACAGTGGTTTCTCCTGTGGTCTCTCTGCTTCCACCCTCACCCTTGACAATCTGTTCTCCACACTCAGCCCGAAGGATCCTGTTAGAATCTGTGTCCAGTCATGTCCCTTCCCCATCTAAGCCCCCTAACCTGTTTTCATTTTATGGGAATATAATCCAAGCTCCTCACCGTGGCCTTGGACAGTCTCCCCAGTTTGTCCGTCTAAAGTAGCCCCCTATCAGCCTTGCTGTCTGGCCTATTGCCTCCCTTTGTTCTCTTCTTAGTATTTATTTCTCTTTGAAATGACGGCATGTATTCATTTGCTAACATCATCATCTTCAATTCTTGAGAGTAGGGATTGTGGCTATCTTCATTACTGTAGCCCCAGACTGTAGAATAGTGTCCGGCATAGGAAGTACTCAAAAGATATTGGGTGGAAACATGATTTGGTCTGACCCTTTCTTCTTCTTCAGGCTTTGGGGGAAACTCTCCTTGTGAATCCCACTCGAATCCCATTCTGTCATCTTGCTCCAGGAACCCTAGGCGAGGCGTGGCGACTCTGGGCAGAGGCAGCTTGTGATGGGAGTGAAGGAAGCTGGATTCCCTAAGTCCTGTGCTTTTGTTTCCTCATTTGTCAAAAACAAACCAATGCAAAAATGGGTCTAAAGGAAGGCCTTTCCTTCACAGGCCTTTCTGGCTCTGGGGTCTGTGGCGTGAAGAGAAGGGGGTCTGGGAGCTGCAGCCTGTGTCTGGCGCCCTGAACCAAGTGGGATAAGACCAGGAAGAGGGTCACCATGGACTCTGTCCTGGCTGCCCTGGCCCTTGTGCTGGTCTTTGAGAGCCCTCCTCGGCAGTAATGATCCCTCTGCGGGTTGCTCTGCGATCAGCTGGGGTTTCTGCTCTGTGAACAGCAGCTGGAGGGAAACAGGAGTGAATTAGTCCATCAAATGGAGCCACAGATGGACCAGTCTCTGACGATAACTCTGTCTTCTTCTAGTCTGGGGCTACTGTTCTCTCCAGATGCTGAAAAAATCATTGAAAGGACATGAAACAAATAAATATATTATAAAGCAATAATAGTAAAATGTTAAAGGTGGAGTATAGGTGGTGAGCATAAGGTGTTCACTGTAACATTTTTTGTTTGAAAAAATTTAAAATAAAATGGGCTGGGTGTGGTGGCTTATGCATGTAATCTCAGCACTTTGGGAGGCTGAGGCAGGTGGATCACCTGAGGTCAGGAGTTCGAGACCAGCCTGACTAACATGGCGAAACCCTGTCTCTACTAAAAATCCAAAAAAAAAAAAAAAAATTAGCTGGGTGTGGTGGCACATGCCTGTAATCCCAGGTACTTGGGAGGCTGAGGCAGGAGAATCACTTGAACCTGGAGGTGGAGGTTGCAGTGAGCCGAGATTGCACCACTGTACTCCAGCCCAGGTGACATTTTGAGACTTTGTCTCAAAAATAAAATAGAATAAAATATTGGGGAAACTGACATGGAATCCATTTTTAAAAAATTCCCTTTTAGTAAAAGGTTGACGGGGGGAGCTGAGAGTGTCTCTGATATACTAGCTGACCTGACGTTGTTTATAGCATAGAAACCACTCAGTCCTCATGTGCCTATTTCATGGTCACACTGATGGGAGTGAATTAGCCCATCACATGGGGTCATGGATGGACTTCTCTTTGTCCTCTGTCTTCTCACAGACCTTGGTAAAGGCTTCCCAGCCCAGGAAGCCGCCTCTGGAAATGCTTACTGTGCAGGGTTTTCAGAAACTTTGCTCCTGTTTCTGTATAGTTCAGCTAACCTACAGAGAAGACTAATGAACCCCAGTCCCATAAACCAAAGCTTCCGAGAAATGCTCCAGGGCTCACCCAGGCCTGGCCAGGAAAGACCCAGATGGCAGTTTTCCTCTGAGTTCCCCGAATTCAACAAGAGGGACAAAGGGGAATTTGAAGACAGAAAAAGTGGCCAGAGACAGAACAAGGAAGGTGAAAATCCTCCATGAGAAGCATGAAGAAAGGAAATTGTGGTGGGGCAGAAGGATGTGGAGGTGCTGGGGCCAGAGACCCTGAGACAGAGGCAAGGACCCTCCTTGAGGGGTTAGCGAGCCTCACCATTTATGTCTCCCTTCAGTGTACAGGTAGTGATTGATGGCCAATTATAGGAGTCTCTCTTCATTTGAGGTTTTGCTTTCTGCAATTTCAGTGACTGTGATCAATCACACTCTGAAAATATTAAATGAAAAATTGCAGAAATAAACAATTCATAGATTGTAAATTGAGTGTTCTGAGTAGCATGATAAAACTTTGCACCATTCAGCTCTGTCCATATTCATTCACTTGCAAAGTGAATCATCCCTTTGTCCAGCGAATTCATGCTGTGTGCACCACCTGCCCGTTGGTCACTTGGCAGCCATCCTAGTTACCAGATATCAGATGTTTCAGTATCGTAGTGCTTGTATTCAAGTCACCCTTATTTTACTTAATAGCAGCCCAAACACAAGAGTAGTGATGCCAGCCATTTGGATATGCCAAAGGGAAGTCATAAAGGGCTTCCTTCAAGTGAAAAGAGGAAAGTTTTTAACTTAATAAGCAAAGAAATAAAAACTGTATGCTGAGGTTGCCAAGATCTTTGGTAAGATTGAATCTTCTATCCATGAAACTGCGAAGGAGGAAAAAGAAATTCATGCTATTTTTACAGCTGCACCTCAAACTGCAAAAGATATGGCTACCATGCACAGGTGCTTAGTTTAGATGGGAAAAAACCATTAAATCTGTGGATGGGAGATATGAACAGAAAAGTGTTCAATCAGGTTGTGTATTAGCTGTGGTTTCAGGATACAGTGGGAGTCCTAGAATGTATCCCCCCATGGATAAGGGCTGATGAGTGTGCCAACCACGTTTCTCCACCCAACAGCCGGGGAAAGCCAGTTAAAATTCCATCTGACCCCAGGGCCTTTGCACTTGCTGGGCTCTGTGCGTGGATGGCTCCTTCACCAGATGTGTTTGTGGCTTCCTCCCTCAGCTACCTCAGCTCTCTCTTCAAATGTCACCTACTCAGTGCTCCATTTGAAATTGCAGCCTCTTAATGATCCTGCCCATTCTGTGTCCTCCTGGCTAACACCCACCGCTATCTGACATGGCATATATTTTGTATGTACTTATTTATCTTACTTCACTAGAATGTCTGTTTCAGGAGCATTGTGTGAGCTTCGTTCATGGCTGTATCCCAGGACTGAAGCAATGTTTGTCATACTAGTAGATGCCTGAATACATTTATCTGAAAAAATGTTTCCCCTCTGTTTTAAAGTACAATGAATTGATGGAAAATTCCAAGTATAGTAAGACCAACAGATCAGGAAAGGACTGTCACTTGAAAGAGTGTTTGTTACAGGTCCTGACAAGAGGGGGCACACCACACCATGGGAACCACTCAGGAAACGATAGGGTTGGCAGAGGCAGAAGGAGAGGGAATGAATGTGGGAAAGAGACTTGATTGTGACTTTGGAGGGAAGAAATGAGGAAGGCGAGGTAAGCAGGTTTTGGGACTGGCTAGTTTGAATAATTTCAGGGGGCCCTGGTGCATAGAAACTGTCCCTAGCTGTGTGGCACCTGGCCCTGGGGTGGCTAGGGAATGGAAAATGAGGGTCCAATAAAGGAGAGGGTTGGAGCATTGGCTCTGGGTTGCTTGGTTGTATTTGAAAAGCATGCTTTATCAGGAACTGGCTAACCCTCACAAAGGCAGGCCAGGGTCAGCACAGTTCCAGGTATCAGTGTCAGAATACAGAAAATAAAAGACCTGGTTAGAGCACCCTTCTCCTGGTTAGAGCCTCCCTCCTGGATAAGGGAGGGCACTCCTTCTCCCTTATCCACTTTATTTGTTTAGCTGTAGGATGGAGCAAGTGACCCAGGCTAAGCCAATCAGCATATTCCATTCCTGTAGCCAGCTACTGGCTCAGGGACAAATGTGACCCAGGTCTGGCCAATGAGAGAGAGAAAATCAGGCTCAGCTAAGGATATAAGGATGGGTTAGTTAGAGGGTGGGCTGGAGGCTAAACCAAGTGTGATCATCCTAGTTTCCTTTGTCAATAATTGGTTTGTGGGTGGATGTATTAAATATCACTAGGGCCAGATGAAGCACAGCATGCCTAGTTACATCCAAATACCAGACAGACAATGAATAATTGTTTAGCATAAGCATGTCCCAATTTAAATTTAGGATGTTTATTTGCTGAATATGGCAACCATATATATAACCCACCCTGGGTAAAAGACAAAGGGATGTCTATTGTGGGGGTGGAGGGGTTGGGTTCTGTGAAAGACTTTGATCCCTGCTTAAGAGAGACAGCAAAGTGTCCTGCCATTTCTTCCTACGCTGTGGGAGGATGTAACGTCTGGAACTCTGCAGCCATCCTGAGACCACGAGGCATTAAGGTTGAAGATGTGACGAGGATGATGGAACACAAGGACAGAAAGATTCTGGCTCCTAATTCCAACATGGAACTGCCAAACCAGCCTGGAGGATGCCTTCCTCTGGACTTCTTGTTCTGTGTGGTAATGAAAGGTCTCTATTGCTTAAGTCAGTAGTTCTTGCCTTTGCTGCACGGTAGAGGCACTTGAGGAGATTCAAAGTTTGCCAATTCCCAGACCACACCCCATACCAATTAAACTGGAATTCCCAAGGATTCCAATTAAATTGGAAGCTCCCTGGTAGTTGCAATGTACACCCCTCTGCTACTCAAAGCATGGTACCTGGACCAGAAGTGTGAGCTTCACCTGGGAGCTTATTATAGCCATTATTGCATATCTAATGAATTAGAAGCTGCTGTTTAACAAAAAAGCCAGGTGATTTGGATGCACATGAAAGTTTGAGAAGCACTGACTAAGCAACTGTTAATTTACTCTACTTGCAGCTAAACAAATCCTGATTCACATTCAGATAGTCAGCACTCTGAAGTACTAAGGATCCCAGCCTATCAAGGGTTCCCTTTTTCTGAAAGAGCCGGATGAGCTGCATTCAGAAGCCTGGTGTTTCCTGGCTACTGCCCATCTCTACAGCAGGTCACACACAATTTTTTGGATGATCTGATTTTCACCAGAGCATGAACCTCTTCTGGACTTTGGTGTGTGAACAGTTTTCTCAAACTTTTAGCCAGAAAGTTTCTCTCTAGCCACTGGGGTGAGTCAAGTCACTCCTGGGGCCCTGAATGGGAGCCAGTGAGAAAGGCTGTTGGCAACTTTCGTCCCTTAACACACCTGGCTTCCATTTGGTTGTATACTTCTTGGGTAGTGGTTGTGGTCCCCAGGGATAGCCCTGTCCATCAACCCACACAAGAAAGCTGCCCAAAACGACCCTGGGGTTGGCATAGAATTTATCTAAGCCTCCAGCAGGGCCCAGGTGTACAAAACTGGGGGCTAGGTTTTGCATAAGATGAAGCTATGGGTCAGAGGCCAGGACCATTGGGCAACGCAGACTCAAAGTCATAAGATGTGAGTTTCAGCCAGGTGCAGCGGCTCATGCCTGTAATCCCAGCACTTTGGGAGGCCAAGGCAGGCAGATCACGAGGTGAAGAGATCGAGACCATCCTGGCCAACATGGTGAAACCCCATCTCTACTAAAAATAAAGAATAAAAAATAAAATTAGCTGGATGTGGTGGCATGCACCTGTAATCCTAGCTACTTGGGAGGCTGAGGCAGGAGAAGAATCACTTGAACCTGGGAGATGGCGGTTGCAGTGAGCCAAGGTTGTGCCACTGAGTTCCACACTCCAAACTCCAATCTGGCGACAGAGTGAGACTCCATTTCAAAAAAAAAAAAAAAAAAAAAAAAAGATGGTGGGTTTCAAAATCTTAAGTGACCATGAAGAATTCAAGATGAAGCGGTCTCTGGGTGGAGAGAATTCCCTGTTTCTGAGGGAGATGATGTCTAAGAACTGGTAGTCTCTATCATTGGACACAATGGGCTGGGAATATTCCCTATCCAGTCTAAATCAGGGGACTAGAACCATCCCTGTGATGCAGGTCTCAATGCTCAAATTCACCAATTCTAGACCAGTGGAGAGAAAAATCATCCCTAAATCAAACGGGAATGAACTCCAGATGCCAGTGGGTATTCTCTGTATTACTGTATTGCCTTTGCAAATACATTAACCAGGTGTTCAGGATCATTGCATGGGAGCCACATTCTGGGCAACAGACACAGGTAGGTTCATGTGGCTGCACCCACACCCAGGGGCACGTTGTTATCCTCCGACCCAACATTTTATAGTCAACTCATCACTCAACTGATAAGTTGGAAATTTAACATGTTATTAGCGCTTCAGGAGAAGTAATAAATTATTTTTTAAAAACCCAGCAAGTATCACCAAAGCCTGAACCTCATACCCACCTCCTAAGCCATGGCACGTACTTAAACTTGGTCCAGGGAGGGAAGTGCCTTCATGAACAAGTGTCCTATGTGCCACCAGCCTAGCCCACCACCATGACTCTTTGAGTTGCTTATGAGAACACTAAAGGATGCACCTCGTGGGCTGCCTGGAGTTTTCTCTCCTCCACGATGCTGGCCAAGCAAGAGGCCAGGGCTCTTCAGTCTACCTTCTCCACCCCCTTTCTATAGTTAACTAATGATTTTGTTGTTGTTGTTTTTTGGAGACAGTATCATTCTGTTACCGAGGCTGGAGTGCAGTGGTGTGATCTCAGCTCACTGCAACCTCTGCCTCCCGAGTTCCAGTGGTTCTCCTGCCTCAGCCTCCTGAGTAGCTGGGACTACAGGTGCCTGCCACCATGCCCTGCTAATTTTCGTATTTTTAGTAGAGATGGGGTTTTACCATGTTGGCCAGGCTGGTCTTGAACTTCTGACCTCAAGTGATCTGCCCACGTTGGCCTCTCAAGTCCTGGGATTACAGGCGTGAGGCACTGTGCTCAGCCATTAATGACTTTAAGTTAATGAGAACTCTCTGGTGGCTCTGTAACAGGAAGTGGAGAGGCAGTAAGAAATCTCCTTCACAATTCATTATGAGGGGAACAAATCTGGGGGTGTCCTCTAGGGAAAGTCTGTCTCACCTGCTCCCTGTCTCCCCCTGAGAACCTGCTTTAGAGCAGCCTCCCCTTCTCTTCCCCAGTGACAGCAAACCTGGTGGGAAAGAGACAAGGGCGACAGGAGGGGAGAGAGGGTGGTGTACCACACGCACAGATGAGCAAAGACCCAGATTCGAACATAAACGTAGGTTTATGGGAAAACTAATGCTCAAAGAAGTAAAGGGTCTTGCCCAAGGTCACTTGGTCTGTCACTCAGGCTGGAGTGCAGGGCATGATCTTGGCTCACTGCAACCTTCACCTCTCAGGTTCAAGCGATTCTCCTGCCTCAGCCTCCTGAGTAGCTGGGATTACAGGCACCCGCCATGGCACCTGGCTACTTTTTGTATTCTTAGTAGAGATAGGGTTTCCCCATGTTGGCCAGGCTGGTTTCGAACTCCTGACCTCATAATCTACCCACCTTGGTCTCCCAAAGTGCTGGGATTACAGGCTTGAGCCACCATGCCCTGCCTAATTTTTGTATTTTTAGAAGAGATGGAATTTCACCATGTTGGCCAGGCCGGTCCTGAACTCTTAACCTCAGGTGATCTACCCACCTTGGCTCCCCAAAGTGCTGGGATTACAGGCATGAGCCACCATGCCCAGCCACACCAGTGATTTTCTAACTGGGCCCTTATAGTCCAAGAAGGTGCCACCAGGGTCTAGGGGCTGGGGCAGGGAGGCCCAGGGATAGGACCTGCCTTTTAGCTGCTTTTTATGTTGAGGTCTAGGTAAGATTTTATTGGAAGAAAAGTGTGTGAGAGTGTGTGCGTGTGCATGTGTGTGTGCGTGTGTGTGTGTGTGTGTGTGTTTGCCAAATAAAATACAGGATGATTCTCGGTTAAATCTGAATTTTTGATAAATAAGAAATTAATTTTTTAGTATAACCATGTCCTATACAGTATTTGGTACACACATATAAAAATTATTCTTTGCTTTTATGAAATACATTTTTTTTGTGCTGAATCTGGTGAGCCCGGTTGTGTGTGTGTATAGAGGAAAAAGAGTTTTGGAAGCTGCTGTGTCACCACACACTGCCGTCCTGCAGGCCTTGTGTTTTTAAGGCCTCTCCCCCACACTGGCCCTGCCTATAATATTCTACTCTGACCCTTTCCCTACATCAAGGAAATACCATGAGGGGGACATGGCAAATTGTATTTAGCATAGAAGAGGGGGCTGTGGGCCGGGCTGATGGTATCACTTGTTCACTTGGGTTTTCTTTCCATTGTCCCTGTGCAAAGGCCAAATGTGGTGATGTCTGTATTTTGCCCCTTCTCCTTTAGGGAAGAGGGGACAGACCTTGTCTGTGACTGTGCATGTGTATGCATGTGTGTGTTTGCCTGTGAATGCCTCTGTAAGTGTGTGTGTGTGTGTGTGTGTGTGTGTGTGTGTTCTTTGTAGGCAGGTGCTGTGGGTCAGGTGTTCTATGACTTAACTTACCAGTTCAGACACCCATGAGCTCAGAGGGTCTGCAAGGCTCCTTCAGCCACATCTCTTCCCCATGATTCCCAGCAAACTCCCTGGTCCTCTGGGTTCAAGGCCTCAGCCTGTTTTCCAGGACCTTCCAGGCAGGTGGGGGCTGCTGGCCCCATTCTAGAGCTCTGTGTCTGCCTGGAAGACTTAGGGGCCTCAGGGTCTCAGATGTCCCTGGCCTGGGAAGTTGCTCAGCCATGACAGCCAGGCCTGGGTGGGGCTCAGCAGAATCCTTGGGACCCCCATGGCCTCCCCATTCTCCAGTCCCTGCCGCCTCCTCCCCCAGAGTCTGGGATAGCCTTTCTCCTCCCATGCCCCTTGCCCCCCATGACTTCTCTCACCAACATCATCCTGGCTGGACAATTGGGCCTTTCAAGCTCCACATGCTGCCCTGACTCCCCCGCAACCCCTTCCAGGGGAACTTTCTTTTGATGTGTATAAGCCACACTGTTCCTTCTACGGATTTCTTGGCAGCATTTTGTGAAGAATGTCTGACTTATGTTTAATGACCAAAAAAAAAAAAAAAAAAGAGAGCGAGAATTGCTGTTGCTGTGTGTCCTTCCATTGAGAGGCTGAAATACAATCAGAACAGTTTGTCCAAGCATTTTCTGGCTGAGTTTGGGTTGGGCTTGGAGCAGATGGGATTTTATGAGGGCTGTAAAAGTCAAGCTTTTAATGTGTCTCAACCAAATCAATGTGTAAAGGAGAAATGTTCAAAGTAGGGAAATGGGGTCTGGAGCACAAGGACGCTAAACTGGGGCACAGGTGGCTTTAATAGCTCATGCCACTTGGCTGAAACTCTTCCACGAGCGCAGAAGAGGCTGCAGAGTCACCCTCGTGGGGTTGAGGTAAACTTCTCAGCTCGTGAGTGGGGACAATTGTACATGGGGCTTTATAACAAAATTCTAGCATCATCCATGTAATACACTCTTGTGGTTAATTCTGTCTGAGTTTTCATTTAAACCCAGGCTGTCTGTTGGTAGAACGCAATTACATTAGAGAAACACTGTTTATATGTCTTGAGATATTATGATCATGAAAAATAGCAACATAAACAACTATTAAGTCAGAAGAAATTTAATTGTATTTTATGCTGCCTCTCTGGGCTCACAGGCCGGCATAGACATGATTCACATCAACAAATCATGGCTAATTTTTGCAGCACAGTACACATTTTCTGCCTTAATTACAAATAATTGTGTCGTGTAGTTTATACCAATGCCTGATGCCTCAAAGTGCATCTTCAGGAATACAGGGTTAGTTTGGGGGTGGATTCTAAGCAGGTGTAACGGTGGTCTCCTGGGGGCTGCGTGCTCTTAACGTTGACGAGCAATGAGGTTTAATCAGAATTCTTACCAGTCAAAGACAGCAGGGCTGCCTACAATTAGGAGGATAATTTGCAGAGAGCAGTGACAATTTGTCTAGGTGCTTAACCATCCACCCATAGTTCTTTTTTGAATAAGTAGTGAAGGAAGATTAAACACGTGGATTTCACCATGTGATGAAACCGAGGCACACAAGCCTTGGTTAAGTAGCATTAACACACATGTAAGTGAATATTAAAATAACACACATGTAAGTGAATATTAAAATGAGTAAAGTGTCCTCAGGCAGCATAGCTTCAGATCTCTGTGGAAAAGGCAGGGCTAATGGATCTTTGGTGGAAAAAAAGTTCTTTAAAGGAGAAAGACAGGATCCATTTGACCATAAATTTAATTTGATTTAGGGTTCCCTCTAAGACAGCACACCTGGTTTTGCAATCCCCATCCAGAAAAATCACTTATGAGCTGATATTATGGTGATGATGTAATAAAAGGGCAGTACCGCCCCCAAGGCCAATGTTATAACTAATCTGGGTTCTGCCTCCACCAGCTGGCCCCTCCTGTGTCCTTAGCTGACCTCCCTGGACCTCAGTTTCCTCATCTTAAGTATGGGGTTACTATCAAGGACACTGCAAGCTGTCATGTGAATTAAGATTCATGAAGGTAAATGGCACACACGGTGACTGGTTTAGGACAGTGAACAATGAGCATTCATGGAGTCAGAAACGTGCTGTCCTGGGCCCCCAGGGATGTTCTTCCATTGCCTGAAAAACTGGACTGTGAAAATCCAGGGCCGTGGGTCCTTGTGAATCTAATTTCCCACCATCAACCCTCTAAAGGGTTCCCCTGTGGATAAAATAATTTTTATAGCCTGTTTGCAGCTGCATTCACTGAGATTCACAAAGAATCATAAGCTGGGCTATAGGAGTTCTCAGCTGGTGTTGTCTGTTTAGACGATTAGTGAATTAAGGGCTTGTTTCTTTGACTTCAACAGGGACCCTACTCCAGCAGGCCATTAACAGATGCTATTTGGGACCGATGGCCACAGGCTCTCTGTCTCAGCAGCAAGGACCTCCCAAATAGGCATTGTTCTTGGGTTACTCACAGGCTGAGTTCTGACCCTGCAGTGTCACTGCAGAGCAGGGAGCCAGCCTCCCCTGGGAGGAAGGGGAGGGAAACGGAAGATATCTGAGCTGCTTTGCAGGGGATCTGCCACCGTCATGGAGCCCAGGAGGGAAAGCGCTGCTTTGTGTTCTGGAGGCTGCCTGCATGGGCTAGAGGAAGGTATTTTGACCAAGGTGACCGGAGTGTGCAGCAGCCTTGGGCATCTTTGGGGAGAGCCTCATTTTTTCATTCATTTGACAATGTGTATTAGGTTGTTAAGCTCTGGACAACAGCAAACATTGGGATATAGAGTCTGAACATGTTCTAGGGTTGCCAGATCAAACACAGGACACTCAGTTAAATGTGAATTTCAAATAAAGAATAGCATTTTGGTATAAATATACGTACACCCCTTGGTAAACCTGGCACCCCTATCCTGCTCCCAAGGGATTAGGTCAGAGTTTCTCAACCTCAGCACTGTTGACATTTTCAAATGGATCATTCTTTGTGGTGGGACTGCCATGTGCATTGCAGAATGCTTAACAGCATCCCTGGCCTCTACCCACTAGATGCCAGTAGAAACATCCCCCTTGATATGACACCAAATATGTCTCCAGAGGCTGAGGGTAGTTGGATTATATTGTTTGCTGAGAGCCATGACAAGGAAAACTGAGCCAAGCCAGCCCCCACCAACCAGAAAACTGCTCAGGGTCTAAAGCAGTAAACAGTATGTATATATCATACACCAGTTAAACTAGTTCTTTAAGCACGGGATATGTGACGCTGCCCCTGTGGCTCCTTCGTGGAGAATGCTTTCTAGTTTGTCTTTGATCAGTGGTAAGCAGGCACCAGCTGCCTGCCTAGTTTATTTTTGTTCTATGAGAAAACACAGAACACCTGTTTGTTAATAATTATCACCTGTTCAGAGAAAATAACTACGAGGGTCAGAGTCTGTTTGAGGCTCTCAACTCAGAATGCTGTCAGCCCCCTGATAGTTCCACTTTGCTGTTCTTTGTGTCTGCTTCTTAATTTCTTCAGTGCCACCTGGGTGGGGGTCTCTACAGCTGAGGTGAGCTTGGTATGCAGTTATTGCTACATGTTCCTATGACATACAATTGCTCCTGGCTGAGAATGAACTTTCAAAAACTCTTGGTGAGATTTACACTGCCAAGGAATGGCTGTTGCAACTTCCCTAAGGAAATGTCTCCCAAAACCTAGGGAACAAGAGGGCTCAGAAGAGAAGGAAGTGAAATGGGCGGAGCACTGGCCACACGTCTGGTGGCTCTGATTAGGCAGGTCTGCAGTCTTGCAGAGAGGAGCTTTTTTTTTTTTTGAGATGGAGTCTCACTGTGTTGCCCAGGCTAGAGTGCAGTGGTGCGATCTTGGCTCACTGCAATCTCAGTCTCCTGGGTTCAAGCAATTCTCCTGCCTCAGCCTCCTGAGTAGCTGGGATTACAGGCACATGCCACCAAGCCCAGCTAATTTTTGTATTTTTAGCAGAGACAGGGTTTCACTATGTTAGTCAGGCTGGTCTTGAACTCGTGACCTCATGATCTGCCTGCCTTGGCCTCCCAGTGTTGGGATTACAGGCATGAGCCACCATGCCCCGCCAAGGAGCTTTCTTTGTGACTTGTCCAGTCTGTGTCCATCATGTCCTGTTGTCAGAATCATTGACTCACAGAAGCAATCTGCAGGGAATGGATTAATCTCTCAGGACCCGAGAATCTGGAAGTGAGCTCAGAGCAGAAATGTTATATTCTCCCCTCAGGCAGCAATCTGTCCCTCACGGAGGATGAATCAACACTGCTCTAAGTCAGTGCAATCTCAGGGTGAGCCTATGATCAATTCTGGCCAATAAGATGCAAAAGGAGGTGTCTTGGGCTCTGCAAGAATAACTATTCTCTTCGTTAAATCCATAGGTCCTGAGCATCTGGAGGCCCCTGACTCCGGTGCCCTTCATCCTGCTTTAGATACTGTCACGTGAGGTGCTGATGCTTGGAGTTATGGCGGTCATATTGTGATTACAGGCAGAGACCTTACCAACCTGAAGGCTCAGCAAAACGAGGGAGAATCTGAGCGGCTGAACCAGCCTAGAGACCTCTTGTTAAGTCAGCAGGAAATGTCCTCAGGGTATTGTTACTTACAGTCTAAGAGTCCCCCAGGGATCCAGGTTTATGTGGTCAATACTAATGTGAATTCAGCTGTATTTGCTTTCTATGGCTGCTGGAACTAATTGCTACAAATTTAGTGGCTTAAAAGAACACATATTCACACTCTTATACCTCTAGAGGTCAGAAGTCAGAAATGTCTTATGGGGGTAACATCGAGGTATCAAGCAGTGGCTCCTTCTGGATCTCTGTGGAGAATGTGCTCCTTTTCTCTTCCAGCTTCCAGGGGCTGCTGGCCTTCCTCGGCTTCACTGCTCTAATCTGCTTCCCTCCCCACTTCGTCTTCTCCTCTAACAGAGCCCCTTGTGATTACATTGAACCCACCTGCCTAATCCAGGATACTCTCCCCAGAGGTTTAATCACATCTTAATTTAATCACATCTGCAGAGCCCCCTTCTAGCAAGTAAGGGAATATATTGGCAAATTCTGGGGATTAGAATGTGGACATCTTTGGAGGGTCATTCCTGAGCCCTCCACGATGATGACTGGCATGTTCCAGGGATTAGGATGTGGACACCTTTGGAGGATCGTTACTGAGCCCACCACAATGACAATACTGTGCCACTAGGTTACTGAGACTGTGAAACTTGCTAGATCTCTTTCCTGTCCTATGCCTTCATATCCTGATCTGTAATTAACGATTCTCTTCCTTTCTTTACCATCCCCAGGCAGGTGGTCTCTATAGCTCATGCCTCTCCTCTGAGTCCCAGACCCCTGTACCTACCTGGCTTCCTGCAGTCTCCACCAGGATGTTTCAAAGGCACCTGAAACTAAGCACATCTAAGATTGAAGCCAGGATCTCCCACCTGCGTCTCTTACCTGCTCCCCTCCTATGCTTGTCTTCTCAGACAGTGGCACATTCACCTGTCTGCTTGCCTGGGTCAGACATATTCCTTTGCTAATCCCCACCACGTGGTCCATTACCCAGGCCTGTGGATTTCACCTTCCATGTAGCTCCCAGATCTGGTCCCTCCGTCTGCGCCACCACCACCCTTGTCTAAACTGCCACCATCTCCCTTCTGAGTCTTTGTAATGACCTCCTGATCAGCTTCACTTGTCCTTGCTGACATTGCTCAAGTTCCTTCTCTACAGCAGCAGCCAGAGTGATCCTCTCTAATTGCAAATCTGATCAACTCCATTCCTGTTCTTTTTTTAGTAATCAGGGCCATATGAAAATATTTCAGGAATAGCAGCCTGCCCCTCCCAGTGGAAATCTCTAGGCAGCCTCTTCCAGAGCTGACTCCACTCCTGGTTCTCACAGTCAAGACACCTCCAGGATTTTTCTGGACTGAATGTCACAGGTCTGAGGTCTGACATAGGGCGTGGCATAGGGAGAAAAGTTGGGGAGACCCCTCAGTCACTTTGGGAAAAAATGCTCTTTTTGAGGACAGTAAGATTATGACCAATTTCCTAATCCCACTCTCTGTAAAAGATGTGCTTTTCTAGACTTTACAAGGTAGATTTGAAAGTTCTGATCTCAGGAAAAAGCAGTGGATCAGACCTAGAATCTCCCCAGAGGAAGGAGGTCATGCAGGGCCTCTGGTTCCCCATATCTTATCAGAGGTGGCACAGTCCATAGCATGGGTTGTTGCCCATGGTGCCAGGTGGCTTAGTTTGGGCCCCCCAGAAGCAGACCCTGAGATAAGAAATTGACATAATGTCAATTATGTCAATGTGAATGGTAAAATTCACTTAATGTAAAATTACCCCCTATTTTTTTTTTTTGACAGAATCTTGCTCTTCCACTCAGGCTGGAGTGCAGTGGCTCCATCTTGGCTCACTGCAACCTCTACCTCCCAGGTTCAAGCCATTCTCCTGCTTCAACCTGCCAAGTAGCTGAGATTACAGACAGGCATCACCACACCTGGCTAATTTTTGTATTTTTAGTAGAGATGGAGTTTTGCCATACTGGCCAGGTTGGTCTTGAATTCCTGACCTCAAGTGATCTGCCTGCCTTGGCCTCCCAAAGTGCTGGGATTACAGTCATGAGCCACCACACCTGGCCTAAAATTAAGCATTTGAAGTGAACAAAATGGCATTTAGTACATTCACAATGTTGTACAAAGACCACCTCTATCTAGTTTCAAAATATTTTGTATCACCTATAACCATTAAACCCAAACTTGTTACTCCCATTTCCCATCCTCCAGCCCCTGAGCTGCATTTTGTCTCTGGATTTACCTATTCTGAACCTTTTGTATGAATGGGATAGTATGAGCTTTTATATATGGCTCCTTTCATGCACTTAGCATTGTGTTTTTAAGGTTCCTCCATGTTGCAGCATGAATCAGAACCCTATTCATTTTTAGGGCTGAATAGCATTTCTTTCTTTCTATTTTTTTTTTTTTTTTGAGATAGAGTCTTACTCTGTTCCCCAGGCTGGAGTGCGGTGGCACCATCTCAGCTCACTGCAACCTCCACCTCCTGGGTTCAAGCAATTCTCCTACCTCAGCCTCCTGAGCAGCTGGGACAACAGGTGCACTCCACCTCACCCAACTAATTTTTGTATTTTTAGTAGAGTTGGGGTTTTGCCATGTTGGCCAGGCTGGTCTTGAACTCTTGACCTCGTGATCCACCCACCTGAGGTGATCCACCCACCTCAGCCTCCCAAATAGCTGGGATTACAGGTGTGAGTCACCATGCCCGGCCAGGGCTGAATAACAGTTCATCTAGTGGACAGATCACAATTTGGTTCTCTGTTCATCTGCTGATGGATGCTTGGGCTGTTTCTACCTTTTGGTTATTGTGAGTAATGCTGCTGTGAATGTGTGTGTATATGTATTTGTTTGAGTCCCTGAGACAAGGATTTGGGTGCAAATGATTCTGTTACCATAAGTTGGGAAAGAGGGGAAATGCAACAGGAAGCAAAGAACCAAGTGGGTGTGAGAGGATGCATTACTAAGGGGGCTACTGCAGAGGGCCATGGGAGCTTCATCCTGCAGAGAAGGGCTGGGGACAGCACGAGCCACATGGCAGAGTTGCCCCACCTGCAGGTCTGGGGCCTGGATTATTTATGCTCCAACCCTCAGGATTCATTGGTTGGAAGTTGGTGGTGGTGTTAGTGGTGGGATTTTTTATTCCCTGTGATTTCCAGCCTGCTGTGTGTGTGCTTGCGTGTACTGGAAGAATGGCCACCTTGTGTTCTAAAAGAACCAGAAGCAGT